>JAFVLL020016433.1:0-17073 GCA_021397915.2 Tor tambroides
TTCCTATATATATATATATATATATATATATATATATATGAGGGTGAATAAAAAAAAAAAATTAAATTAAATTTCATTTAATTTTAGCTCATCGTGATTTTATCATCTTGAGAGAACCACTGGTCTGAAGTGTTTCAGTCTAGATATAATGAAATTATAAAATGTTAGATTACAGATAAAAAGCAAAGGGGACATTAATTACCCCTATAGTTTAATTATTCAGGGACATTTTAGTTGCTTTCAGGAGCGTTTTTGCCACAAGCCCTTTTTCTGCAGAGGGAAAAAAGTCAAACAGGTTTGGAAAGACATAAGGGTGAGTAAATGATGAGAGAACTTTTGTTTTTATGAGTGAACTATCCTTTAAATGTAGCGTCCTCTGTCTACATGCTGTGTCGGTAGTGATGTTTTATTTGCCTTGCTGTGGCGTGCTATTGTGAACGCACTGAAGGCAAAATCAGCCACACTTTGGTAATAAAGGGGCTTTTCTCTCACACTCACCCTTATGAGTGCTCTTCAAATGAGGGCTTTCTAATCATAATTACACCCGAGACTGTTTGGCTTGTATCTACTCTCATCAGGAGCCCCTCTGGCCAAATCACAGGACTCAAATCAGAATCACAATGACACGCCTTTAATTAGAAAGTTTTGATGTTTCAAAATGCTTCTTGGACAGGATTGGAGGTTCTTTGAAGCATGGAGACATGACATCGATTATCGAAAGATGTCGCTCTGTCAGCTGCTCGGAGGAGGTGCAAACAGGAAGTTAATCTTAGCTATAGCGTCCTATCCCCTGTCATACAGACGAGAAATGATTACGGTGTGGTTGACATGCTGTGATACGTGTGATGTGTTATATTCGGTGATCATTTGATTAGCAGCGTAGAGTCAGGCTTATTTAATATTAAAGGAACCGTTCCCCTACAAACAATTTTTTATATCTTCTCGTTATTTAATTAACCTCATGTTGTAAGACTATAAAACTTCAATTTTTTATGTGGAAGATAAAATGTGAATTTGAGGAATATCCTGGATTTTATGTTTTTTAATATCATGAAAGTAAATGGTGACCATGGTTGTCAAGCTCCAATATAACAAAAAAAAGCCTTAAAAAAGCTCAGAAAAGTAGTTAATTTGGCAATTGATTTGAGACTGTATTCCAAGTCTTCTGAAACTTTGTCTGATGATCAAACTTGAATTTAAAAAATCGAGTGCTAAACATAGCAATGTCCGAATCATGAATGATTTACTCATTTGAGTTGGATCTTTTCAATGAATCATTTGATTCACTCTGAATCAATTCTTTTTGGGGGGTAGACTACTCATCTAAACAGGGTTCATCCTCTAATTTTAAGAGTCAGTATCATACTATTAATAAAAAAAAGTTGAGTAAGTAAAAGTATGTCTCCCATTTATAAACCTGAATTCTAAAGCAAGTGAATCTTGCTTGCAAAGTTCTTTGAAAAGTATTGTATTGGCAGAGATGTGCTGGGCTTAAACAGTTTCTACTTTCCCAACCTGCCACTTTAATATGATTAGTCAAATCTATGTGTTTCCTTGTGGTTAATTTTCTTTCAGCTCTTAGAGATGTTTCTCCACTAGTTCCTCATCAAAAATTAACAGAGAAAAAAAGCTCGTAATGATAATCGTGCAGTGTTGCATTATTAAGCTCGCAGTGCCTGAGTGTTTGGAGAGGGGCGAGGGTGAGGGTACTCATCACACTGATTTGAGGCCTCTCAAAGGACGCGCAGAGTGTTGTTTATGAGGATAATGAGCCCTTCATCTCACCCAATACAGCGTACAATGGGCTCATTACAATTAAAATGGCTGAAAAGCAGGCCTAGTGGAAGCAGGCAACGAGCATGATGAGAATTCAGTGGGAACGTTTGGAGGAATGGTGTATTAACCGGCCAGGAAGTAATTTTTAACCCCAGTGGCAGCTGAATTATGTTCCATTACTGAATTGGACCTAATGCTTTTTCTGCCAAACACATTGCTCTTGATGCCCACTTCAGGCAAAGCGCTGGTAATGTCCACACTATTGCAAAATATCTCCTGAAACAGCTTGTTTTTCTCCTTCCTGTTGAAATTTGCTTCCGTAACTAAGTTCAAATGGATTTTTGGCCTGATAAACACAATCTTTCAATGTTTATACGACGTAAAGTGAAACCGTAAGCATGTCGTGTCCTCTAAAAAAAGCCTCTCAACGTCTGATCAGCTAGTAGGATGATCAGAAAGACCCATTCGTGGCTTTGTATGCATCACTGTCTTCAGGCTATAAAAGAATAATGCAGTTATTGATTTGAGCATTTCAGCTCATATGTTTCCACCTCGCCCAGCTCTGCTGCCCAGATTAATTTTTGAATCTTCGATTCATGGGCACATCATATAATGAATAGAGGTGATTCATATCATTGCTTTTAAATGCTTAAATTGATATGGTTCCCCGCTGATTGATAGTGTAACACTGGCGCACAGTCTGCGTCAGCAGTTATGTCTCACAGAAATATGTATTGATCATATTTGGGTGCGCCATTTTATTTTTTTAACGTAGTATTGCTTTTGTTTGATGGCATTATGGCTGATTTGCATAAATCCTTCACTCAGCGTTAATTCATTACATTGTTGCAAATCCGTTTAGGTTATAAGCTTCATTTAAAGTTCTTTGCCGTAATGTGCTTTGCATTAATCCAACTTTCACTGTCAAATGTTGCACATAGTAGCCTGAAATTATACGACTGGAAGCTTTAAGACCGTAAGAGTCCCAGAGGGAGAATTACAAACTGCTTTTACACACCCAGTTCCACCTACTTGGTCCAGGAGAGACAAGGAGCAGCCGCACTGTAATCTGTTGTTTATTTTCACTTCATTTTTCTCCAAAGTGACATCTACTGTCCAGCAGGTGGTACCAAACATTTATCTATCCTCTCTCCCACGCTCTCCTGCCTTCAGAAGATTTAGACACCCCAAACAATAGGCTCTCCAGAGACGCCTTTAGTCTGCAACACATAAGTAAACATGCGGCACTGATCCAGACGAAAGGAAAAGACAAACTGAGGTGTTTTAGACACAAAAGTTTCAGGGAAGCTGGACAAGTTTACAGTTTTTCTCCGCTGAGTTGCTGACATTTTCAAATCTCTTTCTCTCTACTTTGTCTACGAGTCGACATTCCCTGAGTGTCATGCATTGTTTCAATCAAACACTGTAAAATGTTGGGGCTGGTCGTTAATCCTCCTCTCACCCGTTTAATGGCCGCAGCAAAAATGGAGTCATAAAATTTCCTCTTTTTTCTCGCATAGAAGCGGAAAGTAGGGAGAGGGACCCTGGTAGTGGGGCGGGGGTTGGTATTTGCTTCCAGCATTACCTTTTAACGCCCGTATGGCATGAAGTTACCCGTGTGAATCACTTTGAAGTTCTCTGGTTTTTGAGAGAGATTTGAACAAAAGGCAGGAAAGACGTTTCTTAAAGGTGTTGTAACCTCTTGGTTGAAGATCAGAGCTGGAAACGGAAAGATTGTAGGTTTAAACTACTAATGGTTGTTGTATAAATCTTTTGTTTTGAATTAGTGCAGTGCAAACAAAGGCTTAATCATTCTGCTGTGAAGCATTTTACAATGTCTGTAGTTGTGGGGACTGATCCTAAGCCAACATTAGAATCTGTGTTAAAGGTGAGGTATGTAATTTTTCAAAAACCCTTTAGAAAACCGAGTCGGGGCCGAGTACCAAACAAACTTGTAGCCAATCAGCAGCAAGGGCGTGTCTACTCATGATATGGAGGAGAGAGCGTTCAGTGAACAGCCAAGCGACAGAAAGATAGAGATGGTGGATAAAAAACAAAAGAGGAAATTGTCTGCCGAACAACAAGGCAAGAAGTAGGACCCGTGTAAATATCGGATCAGCTTTCCAGCGCTGGTGAGAACTCAAGGAGCGGAAGGCCTGGGATCAGACGCCGAGGTTGCTTTGTTTCTTCTCGATAGGTGAGTAACACTGTGTCTACGCCGGACGCGCCGCAACAGCTAAAGTCTGCCTACACTGGACGAAATAAAGCGACTGTTGGAAATCATTTGAAATTTGTGTCAGCACGTCTTAAATAGAACGCGGCAGCAGTTTACTGTCGGGGATTTGTCTGTCGAACCGCGCAGCATCCAGTGTAGACAGCATCGCTGATTATAATGACTTCTATAGTATATTTTCGCGACGCTCACATCCGGTGTAGACACGGTGTAACATTGGTTTTGCTTTGTTTCACAGAACTAATCATTGCCTATGTTGCGTAGGCTACGTATGTGTGGGGCGGAGCTATCAAAATAGGGGCGAGACCCTTCTGGGGTAGGGCGTGTTTGTTTTGCTGATTTCAAATATCAACATTGGCTTCCAGAAATCGCTTACCCCACCTTTAAATGTATGGTTGTAATTGATCTTGAGTCAGTTTTGTAATTTAGGTTCATAAAAGTTGAGTAGAATTTTCTGTTAAATATTTCTGTGAAAGTGTTGTTACAAATTGTAAACATAAAGGTAATTTGCTTTGATGGTATTTACTGGTATTTAACTTTTTTCACTTTTTACTTTGAATATTACAAATAACACAAACACTTTTGTATAAAATCACTGAACAAATTTTACTGTTCTCACTAAGTTTATACAATTATAACCACCAGATGTTCAAAAAGTCTCTCTTCACAACAAGGGATGTCTAGTGAGTCTACTGAACTGAAAAAAATACTGTATTCAAACAGGTTTCCCAAACACTTCTCCATCTGCTATTGATCAGAAAACAGCTAGCCCCAAACTCATGCCATTGGTTGAGCTGTTTGCTCAAACAATCACCAATTTGTTGTTTTCTTTTTGATAATGCTATGAATTATTTTTGGTTATTGCTTATTAGTAGTATTTTTTTTTAATCACACACTTCAGCTTTAACCTCAGGTTGCTCCAGGTGGACTGTTCCTGTGAAATTTTTTTTTGTGTGTGTGTTTGTTCTGTAGAAGAAGCCTTAGCTAAATATAAATGAGTAAATTAGTGGAACAAGCCGGATGGCTGGCTAAGGAACCGATTCCTAAGAGGGCGAGAGTCCTCTCCAAACACTACAGTGTGCCAGCTTATGGCCCTGGATAGTGCTGGAGTCAGTGGTTCTAATTTTGTCCTCCCGCTTCATTCTCTCAGCATCGTTGCCACCGTGATAACTTCATCGCTAAACAATTAAAAGCTCGCCTTCCATTTCCGCACGTCGGCACAAGAAGCAGCAGAGGAGCTTATTTATGTATGTGGGGACTGCGCAGGCAGCGATGCATGTAATGCAGACGACGCGAGCGGGAGAGTGCGAGAATTGTCTGGGAGCAGAGACTGTTTGCGAAACATTTGTACATGCGAGAGGCTTTTGATGTTGTGTTGTGAAAACACATGTTAGTGCTCATTATAGCGCTGTTCCTCAGCCCTTCATTTGTATATTGTGCTGGGCACGGGCACTGAGGAGGAGCCATCTACCCTACAGAAAGTGTGCACCCTCTCTCCACATTCCCCCATTCATCATGTTGACACCAGCGCAGCTACTTTTATGAAATGGAGAAAAATGGTTAAGTCAGCTCTTTCCCTGAGCCTCTTGCAAGTATGTGTGTGCGTGTATATTTGTGTGCGCTTGTATGAGGAGTTTGTGCGTGTGATGAGCATTGGCTGGTATGATTTGAACATGACATGCGAGACGAGTTTTTTTAGCACACTGAACAATTTTTATTTATTTATTTAACAGTTGCAAAACTTTGTATTTGCTTTACTGAATTATACACATGGACACATTTTGAAAGTGTGTATGAAATCGTCATGAATCATCTAACGTAACATGAAAACAATGCATATGCATTTTGAATTATCTTAGATTAGAAGGTTGGTTGGTCATAAATAGTAATTTATAATAATAACTGTAGTAATAATCAAAGCGAATATCGTTGACCATCTCTGAACAAGGCCACATACTAAAGTCTAGGTGGATGAGATGTAATCAAATGATCAGTTCTTGTTATGAATGTGTTTAATCCAGAAAAAATGGGCAGAAATAAAGATCTGAGTTACTTTGACAATGGCCAAATTGTTAATGGCAAGGCGACTGGGTCAGAATATCTCTGAAATGGCAAGGATTGTGGGTTGCTCCCAGTCAGCAGTGGTGAGAATTTACCAACAGCAGTCCGAGGAGGGACAAACCACAAACCAGCGACAGGGTGTTGGGTGCCCAATGCACAAAGGCAATGAAAGCTATCCCATGAAGGCTATCCCTTCTGGTCCGAGCCAACAGAAGGTCTGCTGATGATGACTGTGGGAGGAATGTGTCACAACGTAGCCGCAGACCAATCAGAGCACCTATGATGACCCCTGCCCACTGTCAAAAGCACCTACAAATAGGCACACAAGCACCGGAACTGGACATTGGTGCAGTGTGTATATGTACTCCGTTTACTTGGGGAAGCGATGGCACCAGGATTCACTTTGGGACAACGACAAGTCGGTGGAGGCAATGTGGTACTCTGGGCAGTGTTCTGCTTGGACAAACTGGGTCTAGCCATTCATGCAGATGTAAATTTGATATGTGAGACCTACCTAAAGATTGTTGCACACCAGATACACTCCTTCATGACAGTGGTTTGCCATGGTGGAAGTGGCCGCTTTCAGCAGGATAATGCACCTACATGGCAAACATAATTCTGGAATGGTTTGAAGAACATGATGAGGAGTTCAAGGTGTTGCCTTGACCTTCGAATTCCCCAGATCTCAAATCAGTTGTGGGATGTGCTGGACCAACAACATGTTCGATCCACAGCAGCTCCACCTTGCAAACTACAGGACTTGAAGAAACTTCTGCTGTAACATCTTGGTGCCAGAAAGGCCACCTTTAGGGGTGTTGCAGAGTCCATGCCTTGATGGGTTGGTCCAACAGCATAGTACAGTAGGCAGGTGGTCATAATGTTTTGGCTCATTGGTGTAAATATTACTATTTTTGACCAATAATACATCTATTTACATCTATTTCCATTGTTCTCATTTGTAAGTCGCTTTGGATAAAAGCATCTGCTAAATGACTAAATGTAAATGTAATGAAAATATAACCCCAAATGAATAAATGGTGTGGTTAAGCAGTTAATAGTCTTCCTCATAGGCTCATACATACAAAATACATGAGAACAGGAAGAACATTCAATCTGTCATATGTGAGCAACTGTGTTTAAATGCTAACAAGTCATAATAAGTGCATGGAGACATTGTAAAATTGCAAAAATCAAGGTGTAAAATGGTGCAGCACTATCATTACCTCATTCTGAAATCATACGGTGTCTGTCTCGCTCTCTTTCTGTCTCTCTCTCTCTCTTCATTTGCGTCTCAGTCTGGCTTGCTGTTTTGCAATATTCTTCACTAATACCGAGATTTTATCAGTTTCCCAATCTACTGTCTGATTGAAGACTGAGGAGGACATTAACATACATGGTCTGTCACACACTAGAAGACACAAATAAATGAGCAAATTTCCATTTCCTCACATGTCACCTTCATTTATGCCCGGTGCTTTTCAAAACGGACAGATTTTCCCTTCTGTTTGGTACTTCCAAATAATTTTCAACTGCACCCCGGCTAAGAATACCAAATATAGCGATGCGTCGGTAATGAAGAAAGTTTCCTCAGTATGCACTTACACTTGCCATTTCAAATAGGTTCACAAATTCAAAATGCTTTACGGCCTTTCTGTACAATTTGCTGACAATTTGTTTGCACTATGTGTGTGTGTCCACTTGCATGTGTGTGCGCATAGTAAAGAGACTATGATAGAGCCATGGACCAATTACACCTCTTTTCCACCACGATTGTTATCTTAAGGGCTGTTGATTAGTCTTTGTTAGGAATGTTTAATCTTCATTAAAGATTTAAGGGGAGAAAAGTCACTTGAGAAATTCGGAAATTAAATATTTAATGAGCTAATTCGTATCTGTGGCGCACACCTTTACTCAGAGCTCAGTGTTTCTCATTGTCGTTAGCGATCAGAGGTCATTTTAAAACCTTTTACAGAGTAGGACATTAAAATGGATCACAGCTCATTTTTCTTGTCCACTGCAAGCAGTGGACCGACATATCAGACTGTGAACTTTTAAAGCCTGCTTCTTTAAGGTTAAATCAACTAATTATGAGACCGAGATTTTATACCCTGAAGATGTCCAAAATTCAAATGAAGCCAAAGTGGGAAGATTTTGTGCCGATTATCTGTTCTCGCTCATAACTGCTGAGTGCTTTAATTTGGGATCTGTGTGCTCGCCTGTGTTTGTTGCCTGTCTGTGAGAGTTGACTGATGGGTAGATATTTTAACTCGCTACAGAAGTTCCGCTTAGTTGCTTTGCTGTTTGCTGACACCAAGCGTTCACACGCAAGTTTATAGGGCCTTGTGCAGATATTGAGAGATGTCCATGAGCGGAGAGGTGGCCTGCTTGCTCTATGACACTGTGAGCGAGACTCCGAGACTGAGGAGCTCGGACTCCCTTCATGTCACACGCTATTTGTCACATTTCAGTGAAGTGAACCAGGAAATTTGCTGGGCCATTGCTCAGGAGAAGAGGCGAAAGAGAGATGGGTCCTGATGATAGAGAGGGGGTGTGTGAGTATGTGTGTGTGTGAGAGAAAAGAGATTGATAGAGGCAGTAGGCTCCATCTGACATTTGCTGAATTGTCCTCTTTACAGTTTGGCACCATAAGGACATTTGAACTCATGGGTAGTGGCTACATGTGGACTGTATTCAAGCCTTCAGGCTGACCGCTCCGTGAGGGAAAAATGCCATTTTAGCCATTGCATGTCCATCCGTTTCATACAGTTTGTAACATGAATGGTCTACCCTTCTAAAAAACAACAACAAAAAAAAACAATATGTAGGTCACAAGTTTGAATTTTGCTCAGCTGACGAGATTTTTTTATATACTGTATCTACTGTTCAAAAGTTGAGGTCGGTAAGATTTTTTAAATGTTTTTGAAATCGTATGCATTTATTTGGTACAAAATACAGTAAAACTGTATAATTGAAAACTGATATAAAAATAAAAACAGTTATTTTAAATTGCAATACATTTTTAAAATGTAACGTATTCCTGTGATGACAAAGCTGAATTTTCAACAGGAATTACTCCAGTCTTTAGGGAGTCGTGGCCTAATGGTTAGAGAGTCGGGCTTGTAACCAGAAGGTCGCCGGTTCGATTCCCGCACCAGCAGTACCATGACTGAGGTGCCCTTGAGCAAGGCACCAAACCCCAAATTGCTCCCCGGGCGCTGGAACATTGGCTGCCCACTGCTCTGGGTGTATGTTCACTACTGTGTGCATGCACTTGGATGGGTTAAATGCAGAGGACCAATTTCGAGTATGGGTCACCATACTTGACAATGCATCACATATTTTTTTTTTTTTTTTTTTAGTGTCACATGATTAGATGAGTAGAAAGTTCAATAGAACAGCATTTATTTGAAATAGAAATGTTTTTACTGGTTATCTTTATATATATATATACACACAAAAAATAACCCAAACTTTTGAATTGTAGTGTATAAATTTAAATTATATTTTCTGACTAAAGATGTATTTTAGTAACTGTATTTGAATATAATTTTGTGATTTCACTAAAATGGAAATTAAATGAATATGTTTTATTATTGTTATTACGCCCCACTCTTTCCATGTATTTTTTAAAATTAAATTAATTTACATTGTCCCTTTACCTGTGACTTCATTTTTATTAGACGTTCTTATACACTTCTTAGTCAATTACTGTATCTTTTCTACTTTTTTTTTTTCCTTTTATTAATTTATGTATGCTGTTTTGTACTATTTTTGTTTTAGTTTGCATATTTATGCACATGCTTTGGCAATACAAGTATAAAAATATAGCATGCCAATATAAAAAAACTAAAAGGTAAAAAAATGGGAAACAAGTCTGTGCCAGGCATTGCTGACCTGTGCTGTTCAAGTTCAAGAATGATACTTAATATAAAGAACTTTGATATTTTAATGACTGGTAAGGGTATATTTATTGTGAAATAAACTCAGATAAATATATGTAGCATTTCTCACTCAGTTGCCCAACCTTAAAGTAAAGCTTTCCTGACCATCAGAAGGGAAGGCAACAGGCCGGTTGCTGTTGTCAGTGCTGGTTGAGGAAAAGACCTCCATTGTGGAAAGGAGGCCTATTGACCAGGTCTTTAAAAGGAAGCTGCACATGTTCATTTAGCTGGTCGCCCACTCCTGGGAGGCCATTGATCGCCTCAGAGTGAGACTGTAATCTGCGTGATTGTAACGTAGAGAGGTGTTTCAACAGAGCACAGGCACATTTTATCGCAGGTGGAGAGGACCCTGGGGGAGGGGATGGGGTCTCAGGGGCAGTAGAGAAGATGGAGATTGGGGGGGATCGGGCTCTTAAAACGAGCTGAGGGTGAGTTGTTAAGTCATTGATTACTTGCCGACTGAGATTACAGAGGTGTAATGGCTGTGCGCAGATAACATGGCAAGTGCTTTCTCTCGATCCCGTGAGCATGTGTGTTCTTGTGCTCCTGCTCTTACTCTTTAAAGGAATAGTTTGCCTTGAAATGAATGTCAACATTTACTCACTTTCACATTGTTCTGTATGATTTTCTTCTGAGAAGCATAAAAAAAGAATACCCTGTCATTTTTTTCCCATATTCCATATACAGTATATTTCAAGTCTTTTAATACCTCTGTGTGATGAACAGATCAAAATAAGTTATTTGCACTATATGTTGATTACATTCTGGATGATGTTAGAGGTTTCTGTTTTTAATTTAGCGTATCAGTCAATATTGGATATTTATGTATATATGTTTAGATATTGAAAACTTAATTGTCTGTGAATATTTTCCTTATTTTTATATTTCAGTTACCTTTTCATCTAACACTCAAAATTAAGGTAACAATTTAATTTCAAATTAAATATAGAGTTTGTACTGTAGATTATAATGTTGTGATGATGCCTAAATTCACTTGTAGCATTTCAAACAACTTATTTAAATTTTTAGTGTTGTATTTTTAATATATTTAGACACAGTAGTCAGGGGCGGATTTAGAAAATAATTTTTAGGGTGGCAAAGCGGTGGCATGGAGTCTATGAGGGGTGGCAACCCCAAAGCAAGCCCCCATGCATAGTTTTTGGGGATTTATTGTCTGACATGCACCCCATATAAAGCTATCATATGGCTTCAGAACATTTGTAATATAGTACACAATTCATATGGAGCATTTTTAGAATGCTGTTTCTTTTTTATTTGTCATTTTGGATCTTGACAGCCTTGATTTTCATTATACGAAATGGAGTAGCCAAGATAATTATTAAATTTAGGTTTGGAATGACATAAGAGTGATTAATGATTTTCTTGTTGTGTGAACTTTTCCTTTAAAGAAAGCTGCCCTTCTGTTTTTGGCTGGCACTGACATCCTGCGTCGAGGTTCTCATTGTTATCCTTATGTCAAACAATAACACAGCCATTATGAAATCCCTGTTGGTTGCAGCTGGCTGATCAGAGCCCTCTGCAAGCATAATTGACGCATTTGCTAAAGCCACAGAGGTGTTCGAAGAGGGACTAAAATGGCAGTTTCATAATTTCAAACTTTAACAAAACAAATTGTGTTAACACGGCCAGCCTGCCCTAATGGTGCGGACTGGAGATGCGGTGCTTGTTTTAGCTGTAAATTGCACTCTGCAGGGAGTCCCCAGGGCTTCTGGCCATTTACACTCCTAATGAGTTATTGGGCACCCAAGAGCAGTGGCTCTAATTGCTTTGGCTTTTTCACTCCAGTCGTCCAAACTGGAGGCATTAGCTTCCTGGGTAGGAGGGCTGAGAATGAGGGGAAAACCAGGAAAACGAGACAGCTGTTGATGCCTTGATCGCTTAGGTTCAATGTCAAGTAGACGAGAAGGTGCACAAGGACATTCTTTTTCACAGTCTCGTTCACGGTCTCGTTCGTTGATTGGTCTCCTCTAAGTCCTGGAGTCCGACATTTTTTCCACCAATTTGAGGATCCAAACAGAATTAGCCAGTCTCTTTTTGCTAAATTGGACAAATCAGGCCTTTTTTGAGGGTTGCTAGTTTCTTACTCGAGCAGTACAAACAAGTCTCCTCTGTTTCTTTGTTTTTAAAGCAATACAATTACACACATGCCCTTATAGTGCAAGTTTCCCTCTAATCTTTCAACAAAAGACGATGGCATATTATTCTTTCACCGTTTGAATTATTGATGTAATGAACCGCCACACGGGACTCATTAGAAAATGGAAATGTCTCTATATGCTGGAATGTGAACTGTCTTCATACAAGAGCGTGAGTATGTCTACTCACAGCTTACCCCGAACATGCAACGCTCACAAATACTCTTCACCGTTGAGTGCAATTGCCATCATGTATGTTATTACGTCTAGAGATAACTATTGGTATTGCCTTTATGGATTTTGCACTCCACCACAGACACAAAGCTATACCTCACACTCAAAGCCCAAAGGAATGGGCTGTTTCCGCAGGCCATCAAGCTCAGAGAAATGCTCAAGACCAAGCTAAGAGGAGTCACGCATCAGCTTGACCCCTTTAGGTGCGCCTCAGAGGGTTAAGGTAAGTCAGCCACCCATCATCGCAAACCCCTGCAAAAAGTGATTGACAACATGGCACACCAATATAGCACGCCTACCGTGCAGAGATGAAAATGGGAGCCCCTGCATTTTTAATGCTCACCATGCCACCAGGAATCAAGCCTACATACCATCCAACTGTCATAGAGCGGATCAAGCATCTGACGTGCCCCGCTCCTGTTAGTCTGCTTAATTATTTAGTGTATATGTATTTACAATAGGTTGAGAAAGGCAAAAGAGAGTGGTGCAGTGTACATCTATAGCATACATAATGCATGATCCCGCTGAAGGCAATATGCGAAAGGGTAGGAACCATGGGGCACGCTCTTATTTTGGGCTCTGCGTCGCATGGGAGTTATCGTACAGGAACATGCCATTCGTCCATCAGGTTGGCCGTCCTCGTCACGCGAGATTTTCTCGGTGCGATAGGTGGGCAATCTACCACGCTTGTTTTATCGGCTTGTTCCGGCTGTCTGGAACAACAAGGAGCGTTATGTAAAAGCACCAGCGTATTGTTGAGTGCTGAACTGGAAAGTTTTGTCTTGGGAGAGCCAGAGTTCAGAAGGGAGGGGGTTTGCTTTTGTTAAGCATGCTCTGCCTTTTCACTTCTGCTTAAGTTCCTCCTTTAATCATGAGCGTATAATTAGAGAGGCCTGCAGTATGCAAATGAATTCGCATTTTCTCCAGGTTGTTATGCAAACTTATTAAAACGTATTAAAATCATGGATAATTGCGGAGGAGCCTGTGGTGAAGAGGAGTCGGGTTCATTTTTTTTGCCTAATGGTAATGGGGGACAACATGGATCGCTTTTGCTCGTAATGGGTTAAATTAAGGGTTAAATATGCTGAATATGCTGGGATGGAGTGACCCGCTAGTATCAGGAATGTATCTATCATGTGCTGTCAGTAATATCTGATTACAGAATAGATCTAAATGCAGTTTTTCCCCACTGAAGGTCTAATGCAAATGATTAAACCTTTGCATTATTTACGCTTCAGAAGCATTGTGTTATTGTTTGGATTAAATAGAAATGAATGCAGTTTTGAATATAGTATTCATCAAGGGTGATAAAGAATTTTGTGGCAAAGCAAAAATGTTTTGACTTGACCTTTTTGTCTCCAAAAAACAAATGAGAGAACCACACGTATGTGATTTTTTAATGAAAGTCCTTTTGAAAATGGAGAGCAAAGGTGATTTATTCCCCAGCACTTTTCATTTGACTTTATACTCTATAATCACGTTTTGAGTCGATGTTTTAGAGTCTGCTGATTCTGGACAGGATCAAGACCTCAGCAATAAGTGATCCCCTGTGATATTGCTGTGTAACTTCCTTCATCACGCTCTATAGATCTAATGGCATTGAAAATCCATTTCTGCTATAAATATTCAAATCTGTGCCTTTCAGGTCTAGAATATCACATTTAGCAAGATCAATATCACTTTGCCTTTGAAATCCAGGAGGCATGTTTAGTGGATACTAGGGGTTGTCACGGTACCAAAATTTTGGTAGTCGATAGCAATACCAGTCAAATTTTATGATTCTCATTCATACTAATTTTGATACCGCAGCAAAAAAAAAAAAAAAGAGTGTTTCTTCAACTATGGACAGTTTTGGCCACCCTGTGGAATGTATATGAAAAAATAAAAATGGGATAGATAGATAGATAGATAGATAGATAGATAGATAGATGTGTGTATCTTAACCTGATCTAATGATGAAAACGTACCTGTGGGAACTTTTTAACAAGACGAAAAATACATAGTGCCATGTACGTTTCGTGACACATTCGATGTGAAATGTCTACCGAGTGGTGGCGAAAGAATGCCGCTCCCCCGGAACAGATGAAGGTACATATGGTATGTTTTATGTGACGTTGGTTTTGGACGTGTCACCGCAGTTCTGACTTGAAATGTCCATTGATAGTATGAATGAAACCTACCTGATAGTATGAACGAAAGTGAATGTGGCATAAAAACAATCGCAAGCATGCCATCTTAGCTTGGTTTCAATCTCGAATCTTTCAGCTCTTTCACCGTGAGTCATGTTTTTCATGGGATTAGTACCCAAGGATTCCGCGTCCTAAGTCCAGTTCGATGCCGGCTGAGCTACCAAGCAAGCTTGTTATGCCCGGAAAGCGAAACATGGAGCTGTAATCATAACTGTGTACGAAAACAATTACAAGTGCACACTGTTTTACCGTCTCTAGTGTTAATTTCTGTTGGAAACTGCAGTGATATGTACTTATTGGTATGTATTACGCGTCTTGTGAAAAAGTTCCCACAGGTACGTAACAGGTAATGAGATCAGGAAGGTGCGTGTGTGAGTGTTTTTTTGTTTTCTCACATTTCCACCACATCACAAATTTTTGTGTTTAATAATATTTTCTGGTGGTAATGAAGATAGTGGAAAAGTCATTTTAAAGATATTTTAAATAAAATGACTGACTCAGCATTCTATAAATAAATAAAAAATCATATTTTTGGCATAGTTTGGCAATTACAGCTTGATTGATAAAAATATTGATATTGAATAGTGATATTTATTTTAACTTTGCTTTCTGACACTGTTCTCTGACTTTTATCTTCTTAGTAAACAAGTATGCTAATTTAAAAGGTTTTTAGGGGATAAATTGTTTATTGTGCTTGTAATGTGTTACAGATATAAATTTATAATCATTATTAAATTTAAAATCATTATTAAATATTGGCTTCCACACAATAAATATTGCCTTCCCTTTAATGTGACCTTGAAAGCTGTGGCCAAAGTTGAGGAAACAGCCTAATATGTGGGTTTTTTTTGAGGTATCGACTTGATACCGCAGTACTAGTATTTTTGCCATCCCTTGCGGATATCATCCCATTTCCTTATCATTTCCTGGACACCACTGCAGAATTATGAAAGATGAATTCCTTAATTCAGTTTTGTAATTTCAGATTCCTTCGATGGATTCTCCATAGCTTGAGTGCTATCGCCAGCCAATTTATCATTCTGGGAAGCAGCCAGAATGGGGCAGAGCCTGCAAACTGTTGCTTTATGTATGAGTGGTTGATTTAGAGGTGAGGTTTTCTTTCCTGCCCATTTCAAAGTGCAGTGGACTAACAAGCGGCTCAAAAACAGAGCTACAGGCTGAGGTTCAATGTCGGCATGGAGCTCAAAGAGTCCTGTAGTAGATAACGGCTTGTGGCTCTGCCACTGGTCCTAGTTACATTTGAACCTCTGACCTATGCCCTTAAGCAATGTGTTGGCAGTGACAATTTAACCCCGTAGAGGTTTAAAATTGAAATGCATCAGGTTCACAGCAGATGATACATCTGTGAGATTTTATAATGTGAATTTCTTCCCAAGGCTTCAAGAACAACCTTAGCAAACTTTGCCATCAAATTTCCCCTGCATGTTGTAATATTATCTGTTCCTCAGTTTTACTTCCTGTTCTCCCGTGTAAAAATGATGGGGTTGAGCCACAGGAGCGGTGAAGCCAATTACAGAGCAGAAATCTGATGATGTTATTCTAGGCATGATTTATGGTAATTGACCCCTAGCTGCGATGGTCATAATTAATCTGCCTCGTCACTTGTGGAAAAGGCCAACTGCTGGAGTGTATATATATTGCGTAGCTGTGGGATCCTATTGTCTCTCAGCGACGCAGTGAGTTGAGCCGTTCCGTCTGAATCAGCGCCTTTGTCCCCCCCTTAAGCCACTCTCTGCAGCCCAGTGCCAAGTTTGCTCCTCTCTTTTTGTTGTTCTCTCCCTTCTCAACTCTTCTCTCCACCATCTTTCACACCCTCGTACGCACAGCGCTGCACTCTTTTCTGCTGTGTCCCTGTCCCCTGCGGCTGTGGTGACCGGGGGGTGGAAATATGGAGGGAATGAAAGGAAGAGAGATGGGTGAGGTGAGGGCATCGCAGAACAGAGATGGCGTTTCCTCTCCTCCCTGGGTTTGGATTAGCATTTGTGCGGTTGGCTGGCAGCTCCAAACAAGCCTATCAGTGGATGGCTTTGATCAGCGCTGCCGCGGCAGCATTGTAGCTAATGAGGGTACAGGGGCCTGTGAGTTACTGTGCCAATCACTCCTCACATGGCTGTCTGTGGCAGCGCCAATCCACCGCTGGCTCCCATGACAGCTGACTGCGTTTCCCAGCTTAACTCTTAGAACACTCCTCTACGGCAAACAAACTCACTCACTAAGTCAGTCTACCAGTCTAATAAGTCTCTCTGTGTTGGATTCGCTAATGAATTCTTTGTATTTTTTTATTTATTTAATCATTTATTTATTTTGACTGTAAATCACACCACAATACACCACAAATATTTTATTTACATTTTAATTTAATTATTAACTTAAAGAAATAGTTAACCAAAAATGAATATTTTACTGAATGTTTTACTGATATATATATATATATATATATATATATATATATATAGCTCTTT
>JAFVLL020016434.1:0-21642 GCA_021397915.2 Tor tambroides
TCTCCAGCAGCCAACGATGCCTTTGAAATTTTGAAAGAACCCTTCACCCAAGCTCCTATCCTCGTACATCCTGATCCCAAGAGGCCTTTCGTTGTCGAGATTGATGCTTCAACTATGGGGGTCGGAGCGATCCTATCCCAGCAGCAGGGGAACCCTGCGAAACTCCATCAATGTGCCGCCTTCTCACGGAAACTCAGCCCAGCAGAGCGCAACTACGAAATCGGCAACAGAGAGCTCCTCGCCATCAAACTGGCCCTGGAAGTGTGGAGGCGTTGGCTGGAAGGAGCCCAACACCCTTTTACTGTGCTCACCGATCATAAGAACCTACAGTACCTGAAGGAAGCTAAGAGGCTCAACCCACAGCAGGCGCGCTGGGCATTATTCTTCACACGCTTCAATTTCACTATATCTTACCGGCCAGGACCCAAGAATATCAAGGCGGATGCCCTGTCGTGCTTTCATGCCCCAGAAGAAGGAGAAGACCCACTGGAACCCATCATCCCTGAAAGAATGTTCATCTGTCCCATCCAGTGGAATCCCGAATCCGCTCCTTCCTCCAATGTCTTCATGGCCACCCTGCTGGGCTGTCCACCAGGTGCACAGTATGTCACATGGACCCAACGCACTCCTCTCATTCACTCTGTGCCCTCGTCACTGGGCACTGGCCAACCTGGGGCCAACGCTACCCTCTCGCTGTTGAAAGATCGCTACTGGTGGCCCAGCATGGCTAGGGATGTGAGAAGGTTCGTCCAGGGTTGCGAGGAATGTGCCATTTCCAAAAGCCTTCGCCATCTCCCAGCAGGCAAACTCCTCCCGCTGCCCGTTCCCAACCGGCCATGGTCAGACCTAGGGGTAGATTTTGTCACAGACCTAGCAGCCTCCAATGGAAAGACATGTATTCTGGTTATTGTGGATCGGTTCTCCAAATCCTGCCACTTGATCCCCCCTCAAGAATCTGCCTATGGCTATGGAGACAGCCGAGCTTATGTTTAATCATGTCTTCAGGTATTTCGGCATTTCTGAAGATATTGTATCCAACTGGGGCCCTCGGTTTATCTCCCGTGTATGGAAGAACTTCTTCAACCTCCTAGGTGTGACCATAAGTCTGTCATCAGGTTACCACCCTCAGACTAACGGGCAGACGGAGAGGAAAATCCAGGAAATTGGACGTTTCCTGCGAACCTTCTGCCACGGCCACCAGGACTTTTGAAACCAGTTCATTGGCTGGGCCGATTACGCCCAGAACTCCCTTCGTCAGTCATCTACTGGACTCACTCCCTTCCAGTGCATGCTCGGTTTCCAGCCACCCATGTTCCCCTGGACCAGGGAACCATCGGATGTTCCTGCGGTAGATTACTGGTTCCAAGAGAGCGAGGGGGTCTGGGACGAAGCACACCAGCATCTTCAACGAGCAATTCGCAGGCGCAAGATGACAGCAGACCTTCGAAGGCCCGACGCTCCCCCTTACCAACCGGGGCAGAAGGTCTGGCTGTCAACGAGAGACATCCGTTTGCACCTGCCCTGCAAAAAGCTCGCTCCCAGATATGTTGGCCCCTTCACCATTCGGAGACAGATTAACCCGGTCACTTTTCAATTAAATCTACCTCCACAGTACAGGATTAACCCCACTTTCCATGTGTCTCTCCTAAAGCCTTACCACTCTCCTGTCTCTCCCTCCACAGAGCCTGGCCCGAGTACGGAACCCCCTCTCCCGCTAATTCTGGAGGACGGTGCCATCTACGAGGTTAGAATGATCCTGGATTCCCGACGTCGTGGTGGTCGTCTGGAATACCTCGTAGATTGGGAGGGTTACGGCCCAGAGGAGAGGTCATGGGTTCCCAAGAACGACATCCTGGATCCGGCTCTCATAGAAGAATTCCATACTAACTTCCCAGATCGGCCAGCACCCAGAGCCAGAGGTAGACCACCACGCCGTCGGGCCCCTCGGCCCTCTGGAGCAGGCCGTGGAGAGGGGGGTAATGTCACAGATCGGCCAGGCTCCACCACCAATCCATCACAACGATCACAGTCACCTGAGTATTAATTCAAACCACCTGCACCTCATCGGCACCCAATCACCCCAGCACTACTTAAGCACACACCCCACTCCAGTCAGTTGTCCTATCTCAATTACACGAAGTGGACTCTCTTTGCTCTTTGCTACGACTTACCTGTTACTCACCTGTAAGATTACTTACTTCCTGTTCCACTCCATCGTTGGTTCCCTGTGTCTCCATCGTCTGTTCTCCTCCATCGATCATCGAACTTCATCTCCACAGTCATCCTGGGGTGTGTGCTGCTCCAAGTCATCCACGAGTTCCTGGCAAGACAAAATCTGTCTCAGTATATCCTTTCTACATCTCTTCAAGTATAAAAGTCTATACTCACCTCCATCTGCTGCTTACTCTCTGCCGAATCAATAAACACATTGCACTGGTTGATAATCCTCTGTGTCTAGTCTGCTTCCGTAACAGTAAGTCTATACACTAATTTTACTATGTGTATTTCATATATGGTAAAAACCTATATAACATCCCATATAAGCATAATGATTTTTTGCATATATTATGTTTATATGTTTATAAATACACTTGCATATATAAATTACACATACATTGTTAACATACATGGTCTTGACATTAATTATCATTTAAATAATCATATAAATATTTTTTATATAAATCTATACCCATTTTACTATGTGTATTTCATATATGGTATAAACCTATATAAAATCCTGTATAAGCATACCAAATAGTTGCATATATGTTGTTTAAATAAACTTGCAAATATCAGTTAAACATATATTTTTCACATGTATGTCCTTAACATGCATTACCATATGCATTGCAAAAAAATAATCATATACAGTTGAGGTCAAAAGTTTACATACACCTTGCAGAATCTGCAAAATGTTAATAACTTTAGCAAATTAAGAGGGATCATACAAAATGCATGTTATTGTTTATTTAGTACTGACCTGAATAAGATATTTCACATAAAAGATGTTTACATTTAGTCCACAAGACAAAATAATAGTTGGAATTTATAAAAAATGACCCCATTCAAAAGTTTACATGCACTTGATTCTTAATACTGTGCTGTTACCTGAATAATCTTGTTTTGTTGTTGTTGTTGTTTAGTGATAGCTGTTCTTGAGTCCCTTGTTTGCCCTTGAACAGTTAAACTGCCTGCTGTTCTTCAGAAAAATCCTTCAGGTCCCACAAACTCTTTGGTTTTCCAGCATTTTTGTGTATTTGAACCCTTTCCAACAATGACAGTATGATTTTGAGATGGTTTTTCCTTCTGGAGCATCAGTGAGTGTTTGAACCTTCTGTAATAGTTGCACATGAGTCCCCTCACTGTGAAAAGATGGATCTCAAAATCATACTGTTCATTGTCAAACTTCAACTTTACTTTTACTTTACTTTACTTTACTTTTAGTCATTTAGCAGACGCTTTTATCCAAAGCGACTTACAAATAAGAAAAAGTAACAAACTAAAAGTCAAAACTCTGTAAATACTATATAAACACACACATTTAAGAAAATAAAGAAATTAAATAAAAATGAAAAATGCATACATTTCAAAAACTAAACATTTAAATGAAAACAAAAAAAGTAAAGCTAAAAACAATTTAAAATATTAAAACAACAAAAGGTATGAGTATAATAATGCTTCTAACATAACACTAAGCCAGACACCAAAAAAAACAACGACATGTACAGCCACACACACATACATATATAAAAATAAATTCAATATATATATTATTTCATTTCCATGTAGTATGAAGTACTAAAATAACTAAAATTAAATAAAACTAAAACGTAATGACCAATACAGACCTCAACACTGAGCCAAACACACGTTTTAAAAACAACAACAACAACTTACTTACACATAATAAGAAATGGTTATAAAAACTGAAACAGAAGTGAAACTAGTAGGAAAGAGGGACAATAAAAAGTGATACTTATATCCTTTGCCGGTGTCCCTGCCCGGTGAGTCGATGGTCTTTACTCTTCGGTCTTCACACGACGGCTACCGCGGTAAACTAAGCTTTTTATACCCATCTAACAAAACACTACTCCAATTCAGCTGCAACTTTCCTGTGTCGCAGCAAATTGCTAAACTAGCGCCCGACATGACAAGGGACGCGATGCAATGCGAGATCAAACGCGATTTCAGCACGTCTCCACACAGTAAACTTTTAAATTTTAAATTTTTGGGTAAACTATCCATTTAAATAAACCTCCTGTATACATTTTACTTAATTTGACTTTAACTGTAAATATTTTATTATATGTATTTAAAATAATTTTAATAGGGGTATTTAATATATAGTATGGACTTATAGCTTTACATATCCTGAGGATGTATATACGTAATAATAATATGCTGTCTTATAAGAAAACATACAGGTGCATCTCAATAAATTAGAATGTCGTGGAAAAGTTCATTTATTTCAGTAATTCCAACTCAAATTGTGAAACTCTTGTATTAAATAAATTCAATGCACACAGACTGATATATTTCAAGTGTTTATCTCTTTTAATTTTGATGATTTAGGCTCAAATTTAACAAAAACCCACCAATTCACTATCTCAACAAATTTGAATACTTCATAAGACCAATAAAAAAAAAACCTTTTTAGTGAATTGTTGGCCTTCTGGAAAGTATGTTCATTTACTGTATATGTACTCAATACTTGTTAGGGGCTCCTTTTGCTTTAATTACTGCCTCAATTCTGCGTGGCATGGAGGTGATCAGTTTGTGGCACTGCTGAGGTGGTATGGAAGCCCAGGTTGCTTTGATAGCGGCCTTCAGGTCATCTGCATTGTTGGGTCTGGTGTCTCTCATCTTCCTCTTGACAATACCGAGTCAGGTCAGGCGAGTTTGCTGGCCAATCAAGCACAGTAAAACTATGGTCATTGAACCAGCTTTTGGTACCTTTGGCAGTGTGGGCAGGTGCCAAGTCCTGCTGGAAAATGAAATCAGCATCTCCATAAAGCTTGTCAGCAGAAGGAAGCATGAAGTGCTCTAAAATTTCCTGGTAGATGGCTGCATTGACTGGACTTCAGAAAACACAGTGGGCCAACACCAGCAGATGACATGGCAGCCCAAATCATCACTGACTGTGGAAACTTCACACTAGACTTCAAGCAGCTTGGATTCTGTGCCTCTCCACTCTTCCTCCAGACTCTGGGACTTTGATTTCCAAATGAAATGCAAAATTTACTTTCATCTGAAAAGAGGACTTTAGACCACTGACAAACAGTCCAGTTCTTTTTCTCCACAGTCCACGTAAGACGCTTCTGACGTTGTCTCCGGTTCAGAAATGGCTTGGTAGCGAGCGTGGTGACTCTTGATGCACTGACTCCAGCTTCAGTCCACTCCTTGTGAAGCTCTCACATGTGTTTGAATCAGCTTTGCTTGACAGTATTCTCAAGCTTGCAGTCATCCCTGTTGCTTGTGCACCTTTTCCTACCCAAATTCTTCCTTCTAGTCAACTTTGCATTTAATATGCTTTGATACAGCACTCTGTAAACAGCCACAACTTTCAGTAATGACCCTCTGTGACTTACCCTCTTTGTGGAGGGCATCCAGTGTTAATCTTCTGGATGTTACCAAGTGTATTGATCTTCTCCCATTATTGTGGTTTCAAAGAACAAGAGATACCTGGAATTTATACTGTAGGGATGGTCATTAATTGAAACTCAAATGTAAATATTCTAATATTTTGAAATACTGATTTTTGACTTTCATGAGCTATAAGCTCTAATCATCAAAATCAAAACAAAAAAAACTTTTGAAATGTTTTACTTTACATGCAATGAATCTAAAATATATGAAAGTTTCACTTTTTGAAATAACTTACAAGAAAAAATGAACTTTTCCACGACATTCTAATTTACTGAGATGCACCTGTACATATATATATATATATATATATGTGTGTGACCCTGGACCACAAAACCAGTCATTATCATTTTTTGAAATTGATACATCATCTGAAAGCTGAATAATCTTTCCATTGATGTATGGTTTGTTAGGATAGGACAATATTTGGCCAAGATACAACTATTTGAAAATCTGGAATCTGAGAGTGCAAAAAAATCAAAATTTTGAGAAAGTCGCTTTTAAAGTTGTCTAAATGAAGTCCTTAGCAATGCATATTACTAATCAAAAATTAAGTTTTGATATATTTACGAAAGGGAAATGTATAAAATATATTCATGAAACATGATCTTTACTTAATATCCTAATGATTTTTGCCATAAAAGAAAAATTAATAATTTTGACCCATACAGTGTGTTTTTGGCTATTGCTACAAATATACCCAAGCGAATTAAGACTGGTTTGTGGGCCAGGGTCACATATGTATATATATATATATATATATATAGTATTTAAATTATATCATATATCACATTTAAATGATATATAGTATATAAATATCTTTATAATGTGGTTCTAAATAAATCATTATACCAAAACAGATATTTTATTTTTTATTTATTTGTTATGAGTTATGTGTGTATATAATATTTAAATATATTTGTATTGTGGTTCAAATGTATTAACTGAGAAGTGAATAAATTAGAATCATTTTATATAATAATTTAATAAAATATTATATAATTTTATTTAATTATTTTTATTCATTTTTATTTATTAACATATATTTAGATTTTGTTTTATAAAACGCAATTATATAATACACAGTTATATTATTTAAAAAAAATAATTATTTATATAAATTAAATTAATACAGAGAAAATGTACTCATTCTTCATTTATCTAGTGTAGTTTTAACATATAGAACCTTGTTGTAATGTGATGCCAAATACTAATGCATACATTATATAAAACTTTCCTAAGGAATTAAGCAAGGCTAATGCATTCCTGTACCACTTCATGGTGAAACTCAGTTCATCTTTTACAAACAGCCTCCCCCAAGTGGCGAGTTCTTGTATTGCAGGTCTAGTAACCTCACCGCATACTTTGGGCAAGGCGAAAGGTCAACCCACAACCTTTTTTCTCTTTTTTGGGCTGTATAGCTCTCCATGATGTCTGTATCCTCTCAGCCCACATCTCAAACACTCACCTCAGCCAAAGAAGAACTCAGAGTTTACAAACTACAGATCGACTCTGTGCAGAGAGAGATCGAGAGGCTCAAATCTCTGGTAAGCATGCTGTCACAAAGGGTTAAAACCCCATAGATTAAAGCTTGTGTGAATAACTGATGTCCTCTCCATTGACAGAACCTGCAGCTGGAGTCTCAGGTGGAGGAGGCAGAGGTTCACTCCAACTCCCACACAGAGACGTACCAGGATCAGGTTCTTACACTTAAGTCCCAGCTTGATGATCTCAGAAAGGTAATATATAAATCAATGATGATGAAATGATAAAACGCTAACAAACACTGAGTTATTTTTACTGAATAAAACAATGAATTTGTCACTCAGATTATAAATGGGTTTTTCTATCTTCAGCAAATTGCTCATTATGGTCAAGAATATCAGGAGCTTCTTGCCAGCAAGATGTCACTGGATGTTGAAATCACAGCCTATAAGAAACTCCTGGACAGTGAAGAGAACAGGTGAGGAGGTTTAACATGAGTACATGAGATTTTGTTCACTCAACCATCACGTTGTTTCTGTCTCATGGATTAGGTTGAAATCTGGAGGTGGTGTCACTGTACACATGTCTAAGACTGTCATCGGAGGAGGAGCAGCAGCTGGAGGAGGAGGAGGTCTAGGCCTGGGTGCAGGAGGTGCAGGCCTGGGAGGAGGTGCCGGTCTAGGTCTTGGAGGTGGATTTGGGCTGGGTGGAGGCCTAGGAGGTGGTCTTGGGGGTCTCGGACTGGGACACGGTGGAGAACTGGGCTTTGGAGGGGGTGCAGGAAGCTCCTTCGGTGCAGGGAGCAGTTACTTATCTTCTAGCCTGAGCAGCAGTGCCTGTAAGTATTCAGAAATGCTTTCATAAATGTACATACGCAAATTGTTTGCTCCAATCTGAGTCCAAAACTGGGATTTAAAATCAAATGTAAAGCTGTAAATAAAATGAAAGTTCATGAACATGTTTTAGTGTCAGTCACTAATCAAATAATAATATGTATGTTTATTATATTATATTATATTATAAAAAAATAAATAAATAAATGTGACATTGATTATTTCTTCAAATGAAACAATACACTCTTTGGATCTTTCTAACATCATGCTGGGTAATGTGATCATCAGGTTTGACCCAAACATATCAAACAAAGACACTTGAAATTTATAATCTTTTCAGTTCATCTTTTCCCTCAATTTTTTCGGCTGATAATACGGTATAAGTGACAATGAAAGCATCGAAGCATTTTTACTAGTGCTTTCAGACTTCAGGAGTCCCACTAACATACCGTTCATCACTGAATCAGAACTCAAATGGTAAAAATGACGTTCACAAAGGAATATTTTGCACTGAAATGTCATGTTCGCTTATAGTCACACTTTCCATTGTTTTCACGCAGTGTCATCAACTGTTTACTGAAGATTCACAGCCTCCACTCTTCAAGCCACAACAGAATGCTGAGCTTCCACATATGGGGCAGAGAGGAAGCTTGATGAAGAACACCTCCCATACGTTCACACATTATGACCATCACGTACATTTAAAATAAAATGATGAAAGATCATTTCCCCATCTGTGGGGTGATGTTCGATGAGTCTCCAAATTCTGTTCTAATTTGAACATCAGATCAAAATGTCTGTTTCCATGCATCACTTCCTGCTACAATAATAATAATAAAAAAATCCATTCTGGTTATTACTGAGGAAAAACACGGTGGTCTTCAATCTTTCCATGTAATAACATTAATAATGTGTCAGTTCTAATTATGATAAATTAAATGAACATAACTGAACAATAATAAAGTGTGTCTGTAAAAAATGTAATATACAGTCAAACCAAAATTTATTCAGACCCCTTCAACATTGCTCACATTATCGGTTTAGTTTGCTATAGTTTAGAAATAGTAATAAAATATGACAAGAACTCAAGAGTTAAACTTTGTCAGAACAAGTTCATCTTGATAGAAAGGTATGTAACAAAACATGATCAGGTCGTGTCAAATCAAATTTTTGGTCCCAAATTTTTATCAGTTTTACTGGTAGAACACTGTATGAAGAATTTTTGTGGAGTAATATGTCACAGTTTACTTTATTTTGCTATCCTCACTTACATAAATGAACTACAGCATCCTGCATCCACTAGTAAAAAAAAAAATATATATATATATATATATATATATATATAACTATATCTGGTGTCTGAATAATTTTTGGTTTGGCTGTATGCAGAAGTATATAAAATGTTAGTAACCATGAGCAATACATTTGTTACAGTATTTATTATTTTTGTTAACATTAGTTAGTAAAAATTCGACTGTTCATTGTTAGTTCAGGTTAGCTCAGGTCCATTAAAGTATATAAGCAGATACAACTTTTAATTTTAATAATGAATTAGTCAATTTTGAACATTACCTAAGATAAATAAATGCTTTAGAAAATTTTTATTGTCAGTTCTAATGAAGTTAAATAACTTTAATAAATCGAAATGTAATGTAAAATGTTACTAAAGTATTTAAATAAGTAAATAAATATAAATAATGTTTTCTACATACTGATAAATATCTCAATCTCAGTTGTATTTCTCCAAACAGCAACAGTTGACCAATGTGCTGTAAAATGTACTAGCATAAATTATAAAAACAATAAAACCCAGCATAAGACATGAAGGATGTAAAACAGGGCATAAAAACATCACAAGTTGTAGGCTAAAGGTTGATCAACGCTCCGTCGCACACATGTAATAGGCCAACTTTTTAAGGCACAGCTTACATGTGCACTATTTTATATTTAGTTTGAAGAAGTTCTTATACTGTATAACACATTACATGGACTTTTAATGAAATAAATTTCATCATAACAATGTATTAACCCTCTTAGCATAACGTTATTAAATAGCTATCTCTCAAAATGAAGGTCCTTGTTAACTGTTACACCATTGTTGTTGTAAAAAAACAATCTTACAAGACACTTAAAAAGCGGAAAAAACATACCCACACACCACCTACAGACTCAAATGCCAAATGTCATAAACCCTAAATAATCAAACATCATCCTCGCATTTAAAAATCTAGCCTACGTCGTGAAACCATCAACTAGCCTTCATTAGCTTCAATAGACCCTACAACGTATGTTAGCTCATTATAAAATCAGTCCCTAAGAGTTTATGTTTGAAAGACTTTGATTTTCTCCTTGAACTGAATTTGAAGAAAACAACAACCAGGTTCTACGTGTGACTGATTGCAACAGTTTGTCACCAAATGCTAATGAAAGGGCAGCATTTCAAAGGTTTGACATTTTGAATGAGAGTGAACACGCATGTAGCAAGCAGATTCAGAAGCAGGAGTTTTCACCTCTTTGTCTTGTGTGTTTCTGTGGGTTTGTGGTGGTCTCTTCTTGGTGTCCGGCACGGTGCTGCACGGATGTGGTTAGATTCAGTTTGAAACAGGAAACACACGGGTTCATACTGCTCTCATTAATCCTTCATTTGACTTCAAGCAATATCCATCAGAACGGAGATGGACTGAGAGGCCTCGCTGAAGGTAACAGATTACTTACTAATACTCTTTATAATTCACGTCTATGACTGATAGAAAACTGTGCGACGAGTATGAATTGCTTAGGAGCAGGAAACAGCTTTTTATCCTAATGTAATATGGGGAAAGCTGGTTTTGATGTTATCAGATACTTTTACTATTTCTTCACATTAAATGACCTGTTATCAATAAAAAAAAAAAAAAAAAGAATTAAAAGAACGAAAGAAAGAAAGAAACTTTCAATGGTTACGTAACTTGCATCCTGTGGTTCAGGTAGTTCAGCTGATGAAAAAAGAAAGGCTTTTCAAACACACTGTACTTCATCGAACACTATCACGTTGAATCATCTTACATACTAATAATTCTCTTATCTTGTGTACTAATACTTTGTGCCATTGTGTCAGAATGGTGAGAGCTGTTTTTTGCGGTTGTGAATAGATAACACACTGCAATTCGTTCTCATATGCTGTTTTTTTAAAACCTCTGAAAGTGTCAAATTAGATTTAAGAAAATTATATTTTCTAAGGAAATCTTTTTGAACCTTATTATTCAAGGCATGATTGAAGTCCAAAGCCAGCAAGGAGTTCTCCTTGCTATCATTTCTCTGGCCTGTCTTGGTTGTATTTACGCTCTCTGTCTGTGCTGTGGAAAGAAACCTAGTAAGTAGTCTGACATCACAACACTTTCAGCTCTAAAAAATGCAGTTTGTTTTTCTCAGCTGTGGCTTAAAAAGTATCTTATACGTATTTGTCTTTGTCGTCTAATGTTGCTGCATTTTTATTTTGAGGTATGCAACAAGAGGACAATGACCTGTATGACCAAGATGATTTGTAAGAAAAATATGTGAAATATTTATAAATGCTAATTAATAATTAATTAATCAATTAATCAATTACTTTATATATATATATGTGTGTGTGTGTGTGTGTGTTATTTTGTTTTTAGCGATCAGGACAGTAAATATGCTGAAAGCAGAAAACATACAACAGGTAAACTATGTCCACTTTTAACACATTCTGAAGAAGAAAACGTATCTCATTATAGACTTATATTTAGTGTAAGTGTTTTACCTTTAGAATATTACAAAACATGGTTACACTTTATTTTAAGGTGTCCTTGTTACAGTGTAATTATACATTTAAGTACTGAGTAATATCAATTAACTACATGTACTTACTATATGGTTAGGGTTAGGATTAGGCTAAGGATTAGGGTTACTTGCATGTAATTATGCATAATTTATTGTTATTATAATAGTAAGTGCATGTAATGTGTAACAAGGACACCTTAAAATACAGTTTTACCCAAAACAATTACTTTTACACACATTTTCTGTCAGAGGAAAGCTGAAATTCAAAATGCGCTCTTCATTAGCCAAGAATGAGATTTTATTCATATATCATGTCTATTTTATTTTTTTTTTTAGTGCCAAAACCAAACCAAAGAGAGATGCCTTCAACCTCAAGGTAAGATCTTTTTAGCAGTAGTCAATGCAGCTACTTGTTGTTTATTTGTTATTTACTGTTAAAGTAATGTCCACTCTATACTTTATCTAATATATTATTTTGGGTGGGGGAAATGTTTTTGTACATAATCATTACAGCCTCTGAATGCTTTCAATTAACTGAACAATATTAGCTGCGGTCTTTGCTGAATAGTCATGATAGAAAGATCAAAATGAAACGTTACAGGCATGATGCATTTTATTTTCACAGGCGATCACCGATGAACAGGCATGTGAATAGTAAGAATGTTTCTGTTTAAATTTGTAATGTTTAAACTTTTATCTCTGTGGTACCAGTTTAGAATTTATTTTTCTAAAATTAATGCAATATTTTGAGTGATTTTATTTGTTTCCAAACAGGTGACACCCAGTGGAGTTATCAAAACCTTACAGGTGGTAAGATTCATCGCTATTGCGATCGTAAGACGTTACTTTTGATGAAAGGCATTTTTAAATACAAACTTATAACCTACAGTAATGCATGTTTTTGTTTCTGCAGTCGAAAATGGCATCTTGGAACCAACATATGTGTGAGTGTTTTTCATATGGTTTTGAGAGGGAAAAAAAGTCTACAAGACACTAATCAAAGTCTTTCTTTTGTAAAGTCTAAGACTTTACAAAAGCTAAGCTTGCTCAAAATTCTGTATTTGATACGCATATATGTTTTTGTTTTTTTGATAGGGACCCAATTCCAGATTCGCTTTATGCAAACGAGGATGACACAGGTAAATGTGTGCTTATAATTGTTATTGTCTAATGCAACCATTTCACACAGTTCACTCTCTTCAGTTGTTCACAGGAAAAATGAGGTCAAGTGACACATTTTAAACTGAGCACCAAGAAACCTGTAAACATGTCATAAACCTGTAGATGATAAATACAGTGTCTATTTCAAAAGCTGCTGAGCAAAAAGAGGCCACAAATCACAAAACTAAAAAAGTGTTCATGGGTGCGTGATTCACTGCATAAATGAACAAGACGCTTAATGAATTGCTTCATTCACATTCCCCAGATACGGATACAAATTTGGATACAGGAACATACGAGAACGTTTTTCCAACAGCAGAAGTGCAACATGACTCAGGTTGGTGTTTTCAGTGATTCTGTTATTGGTTATTAGTTTAGAAAATTTTATTAGGTACCTCTTTATAACTTTCATCAATAACATGAACAAAAATGATTACATCATATAGTGATGCTCTATTACAATTTCACCCAGGACTCAACAGGATAACTGCAATTTTGTTATTGGGTTTTGTTGTTGTTTTATTTAAAAATTATAAAAAAAAAAATTTATCCCTGCATTTATTTTTGGAAGCTTGATCAGAACAGTAATCCAGTTTTGTCACATGGCTTATATATATATATATATATACATACACACTACCGGTCAAAAGTTTGGGATCAGAACGATTTTTAATGTTTTTTAAAGGAGTTTCTTATGCTCATCAAGGCTGCATTTATTTGATCAAAAATACAGGAAAAAATGTAATGTTGTCAAATATTATTACGATGTAAAATAACATTTTTCTATTTTAATATACATTAAAATCTAATTTATTCCTGTGATGCAAAGCTGAATTTTTTATTGTAGTTATTGTAGGACTGAATTTTTTTTTTAATTAAATTTACTTTTTTAATGTTTCTTTTTTAAGATTTAAAATACATTTATATTTAATGTACATAAAAAAACAATTTAACATAAGATTTAAGGTAGCGATTTTGTGATTTTAACTGTTTTACTTGATATGGTTTTTAGAAAAACGTTTCTTTGCTTATTATTGTTTGACCATGTTTTTGCAGATAGCTGTAATTATGAAAACTGGGACAATAATAGATATGAGGATGGTAATATGTTCATTCTTAAACCAATAACATTGATAAAACATTTTACGATTAATTCATGAGACAACACCAATCACTTTTTTCTTTCCCCTTTATTCAGATGAACCAGACTACGTGAATGGCATCACACAGTGAATAGGAACGATTTTTTTTTTTTTTATCAGAATGAAATGAGATTCTAAGACAAGTTTTTTTGTTTTGTTTTGTTTTTGATTTTCACATTTTGATCTTGGTGACGTTTAATGTTATTAAATTAAAATGTTAAAAAGTGTGCTGCTTGACCTTTTGAAGTAGTCAAATAAGATGTGAATGTACATAGTCAGCTCTGCTGATCAATAAACAATGATTTAATTAACCGTCAAAGAATAAATAAGTGCTATAAACTACTATAAGACCTCTAAAATATTTTGCGCAACAAAGGCACTAAACATGAGGGCTACTCATGAAGAGCTGTGCAATGAGGATATTAAGCCAGTTTCACAGAGGTGTGACAAATGAGTCAGATGAGTAAGTGCCCTTTTTATCACAAGTGAAACAAAAAGCCATCGGAGGCGAGAGCCAGGTTTAAATGGGGGAACATTATATACACATAAGCATAAGGTTGCAGTTTAGGGTCTGCATCTGCTCTTGATAATGCTTTCCTCCCTTGCTCTAAAATTGTCATTGGCATCACTAGGTTGAAATTGAAACCTCTAGAACTGTCACTTGTTCTGCTATACTATTTCTGACATATGGTACAACATGGAAATTCATTGTTGGAATGGACAATCTTGTGTTAAATTGGGCTGTTAGAACTGCCTCGAATTCTCATTAGGTAAATGGAATTAGTTTACTGTGCTGCATTTTGTACATGAAGTACTTTGACACCAAAAACAGGCCATCACTCACAAAGATCAGAAGGATTTTGGACATTTTTATTAATGCAATTTGTCATTTTTACAATTATGATTTTTTCATATAAAAGTACATGTTATGGCGATTAAGAACAATGAGGCTTAAGCGTGATCATTTGATAACATCTCTTGTCTTTAGCTTGCATCAGGTGCAGCCGTCTTGCTGCACAGGCGACCCAACAGCCCAGCCATCTGTAACAGAGAGTTCACCCCTTCTGCCACTTTCATATGTGTGTAGCCAATTTCCTGGAGAATCAAAAGTATAGTTACAGTGTGGTTAAAATAAACCTGGTACATTTCTTGTTTTTATTAAAGTACAGTAACCAATTACAAGCTAATTTATTTTACATAGAGCAGTAGGGCTGCAACGATTAGTCGACATTATCGACAACGTCGACAATAAAAAATTGTCGACAAATATTTTTGTTGTCGAGTAGTCGTTTGATCTCATGACCTAAGAGCCTGCAATAATGCGGTTTGACCAGTGTGGCGCTGTAGCGCAAGCGGCATTTGAATGAATATGTAAATGGCATGCCAATGTAGCTTTCCTCTCAATAACGAAATAAACACAACAAAACTGTTAAAGCAGTAGTAAAAGCATCTGATTACAGCGATGTGGATGTTTACCTGACTCTGCAGTAGATTCAGTCATATCACGTTTATTTATATAGTGCTTTATGCAAAAGATAGCCTTAAATCAAGCAGCAGAGTCAGTGTCGATTTCAGTTAGAATTACAACTTGATTTTTTGTTATAAAGCAGCTCTCCAGTGTGGAGCTAGCTAGTGATAAAATCTTTTTATTAGTGGGAAAGAAATATTATTTATATGATAGTTTGGTTTGCAAAGTTCAAAGCTTGATCTAGCTCAGGACCGTTTTGATTATCATAATTTTAAGGTATTTTAAGAGAGATTATTTTGTGAATAAAATAGTTGATACAAAAATAAAACGTTTTGTCACTTACAAAAGGAGATGTTAGGCAGAATGATGTGTCATTCAGTTACTTTTTCATATTGCTAATTAAATGGTGAATGAGAGAGTTTCTCTTTCGGTCATCTATTTTGTGTGCCAAATATATATGCATAAATATGATATATGATATAACACTTTATTGTCAGACAAGTCTGAAATTTTTCTTGCATGATAGTATCCAGGGGCGTCATGCACTCATTATTTCTGAGGGGGCACGAGTTGGTTTGGAGGGGGGGGGGTTGTATTGGGGTCGTCATGTGACACACAGCAGCCACTACAGCACTTACGTTTTATTTATTTATTTTCCTTTTTATTCGAAACATTCCCAAACGCATTAACTATATCATGAAATATCTTGATTCTCACCTAGATTATGTTAGTTGAGTGGACGATGGTCAGAGTAACCTAATAATGTAATCTATTAACTAGGCTATGCATAAAAACCTGTCTGTTTACTTAATTAACAGATATGGGTGTCATGCCATAACATATTTTAATACTATATTATATTTAATATGAATTTAACATTGAAAGTTAATATGAATAAAAACATTGTAAGTTAGGCTGCTAATCACTTTCATTGTACAGAAAGAGAGCAAAGAACATTTTTACTGACAGTCTAGAGTTCTCAAAAACTCCCATTAAAATCACTAAAGCTGTTTACACTATGAAATGAATATCTTACATATTTTTACACACATTTGCACTTTGTTGTTTCCAACGAGAGAATTCACCAGAAAGAGGTATTCAGTCAGCGAGCAAGTGAAGAAAACACCGGCATCTTAGCGATGACTCATCTGAACGCCTCTGATTGGTCATTGCACTCATAAGCTCAACAGAATTGTGTGTGATTGGTTATAATGCGCAGTGCTGTACAAACGCGTCTGTATCTGGCTCAGTGCCAGCCAGCGAACGCAGATTTGAATTTAGCAGCTGATGATAGACGCACTGAACGTTCTAATCACGCCGGTGTGATTGTATTAAATATAGAAAATATTAATCGGCTATTTTTTGTCTTTTGGAAGCTGCATTCAAAATCCACTTGGCTCAAAAATCTGAGGGGGCCCGTGCCCCCTCACTTTCAATGGGCATGACGCCTCTGATAGTATCTATGTCTACGACAATCAACATCCTTTAACAACAACATACACTTCATCCATACAGAAACAAAACATATTATACATTACACGCCCTTAAACAATACATTAATTGTATAATAATTGTAATTACATATAACTTTCAAAAGCTGAAATGATTACCGTTATATATTTGTTAGAATATGCATAACTCAACATTTTAACTAATTGCAAATACTGAATAATCAGTCAGTGTCTACTGATTAATCAGTGAAATAATCAACGATTAGTCGATTAATCGTTCTAATAATCATTAGATTAATCGATTATCAAAATAATCGTTTGTTGCAGCCCTATAGAGCAGGTCACCTCATGTGGGCCAACATGTTGAGACCCGATAACAATAACTAACAATTATCTCTGTAACATCGCTGATATATGATAGTTTCACATCAGTTGGTGAAAACATTTGTGTGATGTTAACTCTATTGTGTTAGATGTCATTGCAATATATACAAATAAATTACTAAATGAAACTTTTAAAGCTTAAAGCAAATGCTGCTTAGGGAAACACTACAAGGGCAATACACACCTTAATATATTCCAGCTTCAAATATTCAGCCATCTGAAAGGTTTTACACACTCTAAAGATGTTTCCCATGATGTCCTCTGGTGAGTATCCGAGTGACCAAAGCTGCTCAATAATCTGTAGAAAGATACATCATTTCTGTCTTACCCAGCATCTGTCATTTCTGTCATAACTGATCCTGAATATTTTCTAGGGAAAATTTTTAGTGGTACCTTGTAGGCTTCATTGATGTTGGCATTGACACAGTGTTCCAGCATGCTTTTAACCAGCAGAGGATGTGGCTCATCACACACCTGCAGAAACAACACTGTTGGTACTTTATCACCAATACATTTTATACTGAAATGATTTCCATGCATTAGAAAAAGACAAAAATAAAATGTATCCAAAAATACCTTGAACACATTTTCACTGTTGATGTAACCAAATCCAGAATTTGTAGACTGCAAGTTATTCAGAGCCTGGATTAAATAAGGTTTAAAAAAAATATTATTATTATTTTAATAATAATAAAATAATATTGTTTAACTACAATGTAAATAATTTTATTCAAATTTATTCAGACCCTAAATAAAAATAAAAAAAAGTGTAAAAAGTGATATATATATATATATATATATATATATATATGTGTGTGTGTGTGTGTGTGTATGCATGTATGTGCACACACACATATATTAAACAATATAGTTAAACAATATTATTTATATATACACTGGCCACTTTATTAGGTACACCTTGCTGGTACCGGGTTGGACCCCCTTTTGGCTTCAGAACTGCCTTAATTCTTCGTGGCATAGATTCAACAAGGTGTTGGAAACATTCCTCAGAGATTTTGGTCCATATTGACATGATAGCATCAAGTGGTTGCTGCAGATTTGTCGGCTGCACATCCATGATACGAATCTCCCGTTCCACCACATCCCAAAGGTGCTCTATTGGATTGAGATCTGGTGACTGTGGGGGCCATTTGAGTAAAGTTGTCATGTTCAAGAAACCAGTCTGAGATGATTTGAGCTTTGACATGGTGCATTATTATGCTGGAAGTAGCCATCAGAAGATGGGTACACTGTAGTCATAAAGGGATGGACATGGTCAGCAACAATACTCAGGTAGGCTGTGGCATTTAAACGATGCTCAATTGGTACTAAGGGGCCCAAAGTGTGCCAAGAAAATATCCCCCACACCATTACACCACCACCACCAGCCTGAACTGTTGAGACAAGGCAGGATGGATCCATGCTTTCATGTTCTTTACGCCAAATTCTGACCCTACCATCTGAATATCACAGCAGAAATCGAGACTCATCAGACCAGGCAACGTTTTTCCAGTCTTCTGTTGTCCAATTTTGGTGAGCCTGTGCGAATTGTAGCCTCCATTTCCTGTTCTTAGCTGACAGGAGCGGCACCTGGTGTGGTCTTCTGCTGCTGTGGCCCATCTGCTTCAGGGTTCGACGTGTTGTGTGTTCAGAGATGGTATTCTGCATACCTTGGTTGTAACGAGTGGTTATTTGAGTTACTGTTGCCTTTCTATCATCTCTAACCAGTCTGCCCATTTTCCTCTGACATCAACAAGGCATTTTCATCCACACAACTGCTGCTCACTGGATATTTTCTCTTTTTCAGACCATTCTCTGTAAACCCTAGAGTTGATTGTGCGTGAAAATCCCAGTAGATCAGCAGTTTTTGAAATACTCTGACCAGCCCATCTGGCACCAACAACCATTCCACGTTCAAAGTCACTTAAATCCCCTTTCTTCCCCATTCTGATGCTCGGTCTGAACTTCAGCAAGTCGTCATCACCACATCTAGATGCCTAAATGCACTGAGTTGCTGCCATGTGATTGGCTGTTTAGCAATTTGTGTTACCAAGCAGTATATGTATATGAGTGAGTATATGAGTGTATATGTATTATATATATATATATACACACAACAATAAACTAATACTGTAGATTAAAAAAATAAAATAAAATTTTTTGATTTTTATTAATATTGTACATTGTAAAATTAACAATAATAAAAACAACCACCTAAAATGTTAATTTATTTTTCTTTTATTATTGTTCACAATACACATTAAAATAGAAAACGATAATTGACCTGACCTGTCTCATGTCCCCTTGAGCGGTGAAGATGATGGCCTCTAGGCCGTCATTGGTGACATGTAAGTTCTCCTTCTCTACCACCTCCGTCAGACGCATCATGATCTGGTCATCTCTGAGTTTGCTGTAACGCAGCACTGCACAGCGGGACTGGATAGGTTCTGCAGCCCAGTGATACGATAAACTGAAAAACTTCTGTCTTATGTGTACGCTAGCATGTTCTTCAGTGTTGTAATTCATTAGAAGCATGTCATCAAAGATTTAAATGTCACTCTATTATAAACAGCATTTTGTGTTTTATGTGCCACGTCACTCACCTATGATCTTATCTGATGCATTACATGCCAGAGCAAAGCGTGTGGTTTTGGAGTAGATCTCCATGGTTCTTCTGAGAGCCTGCTGGGCTCCATCTGTCATGCTGTTTGAGAAATACAAAAACATATTTGCATGAAGCATTTTTAAAATCTTTCAATTTATACATTTTTATTTTTTTTAAACAAATAATTATAATATTGATGTGTAAATTAAATTAAATATTTTTGAATTAAAAATTTATATATTTAACAAAACAATTACTCTTACCTGTCAGCCTCATCCAAGATTATGATCTTGTGGCGACCTTTAGGGAGTGTGACCTTTTGCTGGGCAAACATCTTGATTTTGTTTCTCACAACATCAATCCCTCTAAAATTAATAATAAACAATTAAGAATTAATTAACAGACATTACATTAAGAATATGGTCATCCAAAATACTGGATGTACAGAAAACTTGTTTGAAAACACTTCAGCTTAAGTTTCTTACCGGTCATTTGAGGCATTCAGCTCAAGCACAGCATCCTTCATAGCTGGACCAAGAAGAGCTCTAGCTAAACACAAAATGCTCGTTGTTTTTCCGGTACCAGGAGGACCCTAAAAACAAACATTATCTTAATTTTAGTGCATAGTGACATATCATTTGTAAATTCAGACAGCACCTGGTTGTGAAAGCATATTTTAACTTACAGCAATGATGATGTTGGGCACATTTCCTTCTCTTGCAAACACCTGCAACAATAACAGGGCAAAAGAGGAAACATGTCAGCACTTCCAGAAGCTTACTGACCACATCAAGCAAATCAGTATGTAACGTTACGTTACTGTATATGTCATACCAACCTCCAGTCTGCTGACAGTTTCCTCATTTCCAACTATTTCGTTCAACTTCAGAGGTCTGTATTTTTCAACCCTGTTAGTAATGACACATTTAAATGACAATTATTTATCACAATTAACTTGCTGCTGCAGAGGAAATGAGCTTGGCAGTTCGTTTGCTGTAAACATAGCTTCAGGCTCGCTATCTTTAACGACATTAAAGTGTTTCAAATACCACAACAGCGCGCTTACAATCAGTAACTGTTACCATGGTAATTCATAAGCATTCGTTGATGGTTTTGGTGCAGTATCATCCTTTTTAGGCGGTGCTTCGGCTTGATCTTGCTCACTGTGTGCCTCCTTCATTTCAACATCCATGTTGCCTGTGCCTACTAGCGCGTATTCCCGCCACGACAGGAACAAAACAGATCTGAAATGACGCCACTTCCGGCAACGGGAGACCGTCACTTTTTTTATTTTTTTAATAAATTCAAATAGATAAAGTTACGTAACAAACTGGAGAAAAAGAAAAAGACAATACGTTAAAGAAACATTAACAATATTTTAGATTAAAAATTGTCTGTATTTTACACCAAAATGTTACAGAATTAACATAATGGCTGAATAGATTATGTGCAAATAGCCACTATCTATCTATCTATCTATCTATCTATCTATCTATCTATTATTGTGAAATTTAGCAGTAAAATATAGAAATATTATTATCTCACTAACAAGAGAATGTAAATCATGGTAGCAATCAATATACTGAATAATGTGTTAAAGACTGAGTATCTGAGCTTGAACTGTGAGTTCACATGAGCAGTGCTGGAAATTTCCACTGCCAAATGTCAGGTGAGGACACCAAGGACA
>JAFVLL020016435.1:0-10017 GCA_021397915.2 Tor tambroides
GAGGCGTTCACCACTTCTAAGAGATCTGCTTCTAAACAGTTAAGCACACTTTTAAAAAAAGATGTCGGAAGTGAGTCAAGATAGCAGGTTGACAATTTAAGGTGCTGTACTATTTCTTCCAAAATTTTGCTATCAATTGCTTCAAACACAGACATAGTAACTTCATTTTGAAATTGTGGTTGAATCTGCCTGACCTCTGCATATCTTGAGGATGTGCTAATCGCCTTTCTGATATTACTGATCTTCTCAGAGAGGAAGGAAGCAAACTCATTGCATTTGGTGTCGGAGAGCATTTCACTGGGAATCTGACTTGGGGGGTTTGTTAGTCTCTCAACAGTAGCAAAAAGAGTGCGAGAGTTGTTTAAGTTACTGTTAATAAGGTTTGAGAAGAAGTTCTGTCTAGCTGTGGCTAGTTCCACATTGAAAGCATGAAGGCTGTCTTTATAGATGCTATAGTGAATTTCAAGTTTCGTCTTCTGCCACATCCACTCAGTTTTCTGCTTTGTCTTTTCATTTTCTTCAAGGTGATTTTTGTCTGCCAGTCTTCTTACTGACTTTTTCAGTAAGATTTAAGAAGACTTTGAATATAAAACACAAGTTATGCAGATTTTATTATATACACAAGTGATGTTTATGTAGACTGCATGTTACTTTTTTATTATGTATTTTATTTCTTGACAACCACGATGACTGTGACATGAAATGTGCAAATGTGCTGCGTAATGTCTTCATAATTTCTCGTTTTTTATTTCACTAACAAAATAACAGCCGACAGGTTTGAACTGATGAGAAAATAATGACCGAATTTTCATTTTTAGGTGAAATGTTCCTCTAATGACATCACTGTGTTTCCTGTGCTCTGTTTTCTTCTAACGGCCCAGCATGGCCATTTCTAGATCACGGCAATTAAGTGCAATAGGAAGTTCACCTAATTCCAGGACCCTGAGCGAAATCAAAAGCTTGTTTGAAAAAGATTGAGGGGGAGGACGTGAGGGGGACGGGCCCTATCTTTAACAGGAAATGCCATGTTTAAGGGAGAGGCGCGGTTCGGCGACCCAACGCTGCACTGCGATTGGCTGGAATGGAAGCGGAGGGGAGGAAGAGGACTTTGGGAGGATAATTACTGCTGTCTACATGATAGAGTGATAGAGAGATGAACTGATAGCAACCGCACAGAGGGAAGGAAGTCGGATGGTGCGAGGAGGATCTCCTGGGAGGTGTGGGAGAGATGAGGTCACCCGCCAAGTGTGCGCCAAAATCCTGGGGTTTCATGCCAATCAGACGATCGCAGGCCCATGAGCATGTGCACTCTGAGCTCGTAGATTGGGCACATATGCATGTTTTGAATGTTATGGCCGTTTGACGTGTGGGATATAATATACTCATAATGAGTAGGGGGAAAAAACATAAAAGATGTTTATTTAGCCCTATTTGTTCATCATTTACATAGTAGCTCATTTACGTAGTAGCATAAAATCTACTATAGACCCCATTTATTTATTTATTTATTTATTTATTTTTACCCTATTTCCTAATACATGTCCCTGGTCTTCTTAGATATATAACATTTATATTATATATAATATCTATAAGTAATATACAGTACCATTCAAAAATTTGGGGTTAAAGAAATTTAAAGGGGTATAAAGAAATTAATTATTTTATTCAGCAAGGACGCATTGATCAAAAGTGACAAATAATTCTAAATAGATATAAGATAAATTATTTAGATAAATTCTGTGCTTTTGAACTATCTATTCATCAAAGTATCCTGTAAGAAATTTAGCACAGTTTCCACAAATATATCAAAAAGCACATTATTTATTATTTATTATTAAATATTTCTCAAGGATCATGTGACCCTGAAAACTGAAAATTCAGCTTTGCATCACAGGAATAAATTACATTTTATAATATATTCAAATAGAAAACAGTTATTTTAAATTATGTATAGATTCCACAATATTACTGATTTTAATGTATTTTTGATCAAATAAATTCAGCCTTGGTGAGCATAAGAGACTTCTCCCAAAAAACATTGAAAATTTTACCCACCCTGAACTTGTAGATGGAAGTGTATATTATATAATTATATAAGAAATATGAAATAATTTTCATGTTATGACTAATATTAAAATTCTGCACTTTTTGTCTGAATGAAAAAATAAAACAATAACTAAAAACAATAATTTTAAATGGTTTAGTTATCACAACATTATAATATATGGTGTAAAAAAAATGTAAAAATGTATATACATTTGGAGATTTGCTAAAGATTACATTTAACAGTGTTATTAAATTATTATAGTGTTATTAAAGACTAACTTTAAGTTACTTAGGTGGGTAATCTAATCTAAATGGAAAAGTCAAGAAAATGAGCACAACTACGTGTCCGACCAATAACGTTAAATTCGAAATGACCCACAGGAGCATTTACTAAATTTGTGCCTCTATCGACAACAGGACACTTTCATATTAATGAATTGTACACTTTTTTTACTGTGTCATAATTTAGATTTTGTGTAGCTCAGTTGGTAGAGCATTGCGTTATACAACAATATGCAATCAGAGGTTCGATCTCAGAGACACGTGCTCATAAAATGTATATGCACTGTAAATCACGTTTTTGTACGATTTCTGTGTGGGTAGATTTAGGGGCGGGGTTAGATGTGGTTATTCATACGAATTAGCCACCTAGTAAAATATGTATGAATTGCCGTGAGATTGGATTGGGCCATGTAAAAAGTCCACACATTGCGTTTAAATGAACACACATTTTGATTGGTAATGACAGTCATACGTCATTTCATGACGACAGATGTGACACGACACTGTCATTATTTTTACGCCCACTAGAGAACGCTTAACTTTAAAAGGTAAGTATAAGTCATAATAAGGTGCTTGCACAAACGATCTATACACTGTAAAAAAAAAATTCCATAAAATTCATGGTAAAAAAAGGCAGCTGTGGTTGCCAAATGTTTACCGTAAAAAACATGGTAGCAACGTTTTAGGGTTTACTGATTTAACTTAAATTTACAGTTAAAAACTGTATTTCTTTAACTGATGTAATGTTAATATACCAACCTATTGAAGTTCTGAAATCTGTTTGTACCTACACTGATAACCATCAAAATCAGGTGATGAGCAAGTCACTTGATGAACCAAAGCTCACCACAAGCAGCTTTTCCACAAGCTGAGAAGACCAATACATATAGATATAAATAGAAGGTGCACAATGTCATTCATACAAACACTAAACACCATCATGGTGACACTCAAAAAACTGAAATATGCAATAAACATTAATTTAACAACATTAGATTTAACATACAACCCTAATAAACATAACTGATGAGAAAAAAATAAGAAGAAACATAGTTATTTTAAAGAAAAAACATCAAATTTGAAACGCAATGCAGGGAATTCTGGGAATGTCAATTTACAGTTTTTCCCTATTAATTATACTTTTTCATTTCCAAAAACTGTAGCCCAGTTTGTGCTGAATACAGTGTAATCACTAATTTTTTATAAGCAACTGAAAAGGTGTGAAAAAAGTGAGGGCATGTCAAACCTCTCCAGGTTCCTAAACCCCCTCAGACCCCGGAGGTTTAACCAATTTGTTAATAACCGATATTCTGTGCATCCTTAATGGCAGTAGTTCGCTGTGCACATCTGTAGCTCTGAGATATGGGTCCTGTGTAAAGCATTCTTCCAGTAGTCCTTACGTAAGGTGGGTTTGTGTGTGGGGGGGGGGGGGGTTTACAGGCTTAGATTGGTTCCTCCTGTGCTTCATGAGGTAATGTAACAAGCTCAGTTTGACACGGTTAAAATGACCTGCATTATTTTAGTATGTGTGTGTGTGTTATGTCTTCTTCATTCAGTTTTATACTGGTTTATGTGAGACAGAGTCGTGGAATGTGCAGTGAATGTTTTACAGGCTTAGTGAGCATTCAAGACCCCTTCTGTCTCTGCCAACCTCCATAACAATACCACAAACCTTTTTACTTTCTCTTTTGTCACGATTTTTACTTCTCCAAACTCTGGCACATAATCTGCAATGATGCATTTTCAAGGAATGGTGGTTTGCTCCCTCTTTAAAGTCAAAATGGGCTGCAGGCTACAATTCACATTGACTCATTTCTTAGTTTTTCTTTTCTAGCTTCATACATTCTTGGTTCTTATCATTTTTGGTCCTTTTAGCTTTTGGCATCCCTTACAAATGTGTTCCATTCCTGCATCCATATTTCTTTCTCGGTCTCTGTCCCTCGTTCCCTCACGTACTCGTGAACACACAAAAACTCCTTTCATCTTTCATTCACAGATATGTATCTGATCCCCAGAGCTGTACAGGCTGTGCTCTCAAACACAACCACGCCTGCCCCAACAGCCAGAGAGGGGAACAGAAAGAATGAAAATATGCAAGAGATAAAAGAGAAGAAACACTCAGAAAAGATGTAATTAATATTCTGAAATTCTTCAATCAAACACCCACCTTCCAACATACAGACACTGAACTGAAGATGGGATATAAAGGGATCATTAACACACTTCAAGTCAGTCCGTTTCAGTCTATTGTTGATGTTAATGAAGTGTGTCATTTTTATGGTAAAACGCTTTTTACTATCCAAGCTAGAAGTAGTTTGTTGGTTACTTCAGCAATTTAATTTATAGATAGATAGATAGATAGATAGATAGATAGATAGATAGATAATATATTATTTATATACTATTGTAGTATTTATTAATACGTTGAATTAGCCTTTTTATTTTTTCAGGTATCATTTTAATTTAAGTTGTAGTAATTTTGTTGCATGCTTTTGTTATTTTATTATTATTTTTTTAATGTATTTTTAACTTCATTTTTTTGTTTTAGTTTTGTTGTAATTTTAGTAATTCAACTTAAACAACAAGTGAACATTTCTAATTTTCAAGTTTTCATGAGGTTTTTCATTTAATATTTATATATTATTTGTTAACATATGTATGTATGTATATAATTTGTATATTTTATATCTATTTATAACTTTATTTTAATAGTTCTAGTTAACAATTGGTGTTGTGAATTAAATTCACGCTGAATTTTTTTGGTTTGGGAAACCTGTTTAAAAACAGTCATCATTCATGCAGTTCTGTTTTATGGTGAAGATTTTGATTCATCCAAGTGACTCAAATGCTCTGAATCAGTTCACTAAAAAGATTCATTCAGTGATTCATTCAGTGACTTTTTCTGCAGGTTATGTTGTTGTGCTAGTAAGTGGCAACAAGTGATTAAACATGACTTAATCAAGTGTTTGATTATAAATGTTTCGTCCAAAAATGTTAACAAAGCAGGATGTGGCTTCAAAAGTATTTCAGTAATGTTCTTTTAATTGTATATTAAATTGTGTATTAAAATTGCTTTCATTACATTCAAGTGCGCTTCAGTAAACACTTTTTACAATTTTTTTAAATGTATTTTCTTAAATTGATGCCAATGCATTTCCCAAGGAAAACCCTTGTACTTAATCTTGAAAAGATAAGTTAAGGTGAAGTTAAGATGCATGAGAATTACATCAGCTTGAAAAGTACAGGACTTGAAAAAACTTATGCTTTTGCCTTTTTGTTTTCAACTCCCAGAAGGCTTTGTTTCAGTGCCACTGATTTGCCCTCAATGTCCAACTACAAATTACTGACCCCAGTGCCGACCACAGCCATTGTCCTTCAGCTGTGCTCTTCTAGAACAGTCTGCACCAGACTCTCATAAACACTGTGGACCGACTGACCCTTAGTACAACTAAAAACACACTCTCTCTCTCTTCCTGTAACTGCAGAGCTGCACTTAAACTCTGGGTTTTGAGCTCCATATGAGAAAGATATCATCTGGGATGCCTCTCATGTGCACATTCAGGTGATCGCTCTGGCCAGCTGTGCTGTCGTCATTTCTGGTTGTGTGGTTGCCATGAGCAGCTCATGTGAAAGTGTCGCGATTGATCAGGGTCCAGATTTTGGTTGTGTGGTCTTCACTGTGGCTTAATGAGTTAGAGCTTTGCACGGGCAGCATATGGTACTTTATTTCAGGGCTGTTCTTAATGTGAAGGATGTTCAAAATTTCATATTTTCAAAATCAGCTATCCAGAAGGTCCCTCGACTAACCTTTTTAACTATTTGGTAAAAAAGGCTCGTTTAAGTATAATTTTTAAGGCTTTTAGGGATTGTTTAAGTATAATTTGACATGAATATTAATAATATTTGTATATAGAGAGAAGTATATAGATAAATGCTGTTCTTCTGAACTTTCTATTCATCAAAGAATCCTGAAAAAAAAAGTATCATGGTTTCCTCCAAAATATTTGAATGATTTCTGAAGAATCATGTGACTCAGAAGACTGGTTTTTCATCACAGGAATAAAGTACATTTTAAAATACATTCACATAGAAAACAGTTATATTAAATTAAAATAATATCTTACAATATTATTGGTTTTACTCTATTATTATCAAATAAATACAGCCTTGACAAGCAAAAGAGACTTCGTTCAAAAAAATTCATCAATGCTGTCCTCACTTTAAAAATACATCTAACGTTCTTTTCTTTGTGTGTTTTCAGTCTATAAATCCTGCTGTTCCCCCACATCCCCCGTGTTTAGAGGAAGAGGACTGTTACGAGGAGGCAGAACCATTTGTCCCAGGCAGTCAGTCTACAGGTCAGTGTGACAGGCGAATGCTGTAAGACATAACAGCTCATTTTCAACATTTTTCTGTCATTTACTCACCTTTATGTCATTCTAAACCCACATAACTTTCTGTCTTATATCAGACCCAAGACAATTCAGCAGTTTAATAAAACAAGTACCATCCACATGTAATGCTAAAATACCCGTCTTTGCCTCAGATAAAGTGGACTCAGACAGCAGTCACTATGAGTCATATGGCGAAGAGGAGGAGGATGAGGAGTTTGTGAAGGACAGAGCTCACTACATTCAGTGGAGCTCCTCTCAACCATGTTTAAGACCCGTGCCAGAGTCACGCATCTGCGGATACCTCTGGAAGAAGAAGTGGCTGGGTCAGTGGACGCGCCAGCTCTTCATTATTAAGCACAACTCACTACTGGTAAGAGAATCTGGTTTCATATGGCTCTATTGCAGCCTACCTTGCTTTTTGTCTACACATTCATGTGCTCTTAGGTAGTATGTTTATATGTCTAGTTAAAATCAAACTACAGTGTTTTTTTTTACGTTTTTGTAAGCTACAGACTTCATCTGTCTGTGCAAGTATGCATGACACAAATTGAATGTTTGAAGGATTCAAAGGGATAGGGCACCCAAAAATGAAAATTACCGCATGATTTACTCACCTTCAAGCCATCCTAGGTGTGTATGACTTTCTTCTTTCAGATGAATACAGTCAGAGTTATATTAAAAATGTCCTGGTTGTTCCAAGCTTTATAGTGGCAGTGAATGGGTGCTGAGATTTTGAAGCCTAAAAAAAGTGCATCCATCTATGATAAAAAGTGCTCCACATGGCTCCAGGGGGTTAATAAAGACCTTCTGTGTGAAGGTCATCAAGTGAATTTTTGTATGCGTTTTTGTAAGAAAAATATCTGTATTTAAACATTTTTTAAACTGTAATCTCTAGCTTCCACTAACTGTCATATATATTTACAGTATTTTGTATAGATGAGTGAGATTCGACCATTTTAAATCTGAATAAGAGTCGACAATTCAAATCAAAATTGAAGAAATCAACAGACCACATACTAAATTCACCTTCTTGGATTTTATTTTCTGTGCTTGTCACAGTCCAAAGGTGTGCTCAATTGTATCAAATGTGCACTTGTATTGTACTTCAAAAATTAAAAGTATGTTTTTAAAAAACAGTACTTGCAGATAATATCATTTTAATGATTAAAAAGGTCACTTTAGTGTACTTAGAGACAGTTTCATGACTATTTCTTAACACACGTAAGTACACTTTGTAATGATGTTACACTAAATTTTTAACTTTGAAGCACATTTTAAATCACTGTTTTAATAATCTTTGTTGTGCTTTAAAGTACACTTATTTTGATGTTGAATAACATACTAAAGTACTTGATGATAATTTTAACTGTAGAGGTATTAAAGTTAACATATATGCAACTTCATCCTTACAAATGTGTAATTTCAAATATATTTAAATACATGACATACAAATTTCAGTAGAAATGACACAGAAGTATATTACCATAAATGCTTATCAGTACATTAAGCAGTACACTTTAACCATATTTCAACAGACAATAGAAATGATTATGAAATTACATATAAAGATGTACTTAAGTCTTATTTAAGTGGGTAAAAAAGCACTAATGAAAATTAAATTTTAGTTTTGAACTATAATACATTTTCATTTAATTTGCAGTTAATTGTCTGAAAACATTACATCCAATTCACACTTAAGGATTCTTTTAAAGTATATTGTTTCCCTAATAAATACTCTTTTAAGTAACTGTACATTGTATAATATATGCTTCATTTTTCCCTGGCAGTGTTTTAAGTGTGCTAAAGACCTGCACCCACTGCTGGAGCTAAACCTCACGGGTTGCTACGTGGTCTACAAATCCAAGCACAGTAAGAAGATGCAGCACGAGCTGAAGGTGGTGGCCGGTGCCGAAACGGTTATCTTGGGCTTCCAGAGCAGCACGCAGGCCAAAGAGTGGAGGAAGGTCTGACCAAGTCTAAACACAGACTTATATTTAACTTAAAGTGCAATTACACACAAGTAATGACTTTATTCCTTGTTGTAATGTACAGATGAACATGAGCTCAAAACATTTTTAAAAAATTAAACATATGCACAGATGTGTTATTGTTTATAATAAAACCTATGACATGCATTTAGAAAAAAGATGGGTGAATTTTCATTTCACGCAGACTTTAACACATGACTAACCTGAATTTTTTTTTGTATGTCTCATTTGTAGATAATAGAAGAAGTGAGTGGCTCCTCTTATTACGAGCCTGAATCCCAAAGCTCCTCATCCATCCTGAGGAGCGAGAGGCTGGACTCTTGCAGGGTAAATCACGCTACTGACACCATGCTAGTGTCTGCTATCTATGTTAACAACATTATCAATGTGATGGACATAGCAAGAGAGCAACAGCATAACTTCATTTATCTGAATGAGAAGTTACTGAATTAGCTTGGTGCTTAATCATCTGCAGAACTTTCCCTCACTTCTATTCCACGCAATCACTTTCATGAATCTTCTGCTGTCCTGAGTCATGTACTAAACTCATTAGCAAAGTCTTGTGTTCCATCTTAAGCCAATTTGTAGATAAAGGACTGACTTACCTGTGTTGGAGAACATTCTGTGCTTGCTAATGTCATTTAGTGAGAAAGTCTCTCTCTCTTTCTCCCTGTAGTCAAGTACTGTCCTCCATACGGACTCGGAAGAAGACAAAAGCTCAAGTCTTCCTTCTGCAGTTAGCAGTGTGGAAATCAAAGACAAAGACCTAGGTGAGCAGATACACTTGCGTTCGCAACAAAGGAGTTTGTTGGAGCCGTGGCCTAGCGGTTAGGCATTGAGTTGTGGTGCTCATGCTGGAAATGTGGGTTTGAGTCATGCTCACGTCATCCCATTCCCTCTTCTTTTCCATATTATCTCCTGTCTTCTTTGCACTACCCTCTCAATGAAAGCTCAAAAATGAAAGTTGAAGTAAATGCCTTGTATGACTTTTGTCAGGAACAGATTGGATGATGAAAAGCATTTATATCATTTAAACAAGTCAAACCTCCCAAACTTCAGCAAAAATCAGAATCAGAATCAGAATGAGCTTTATTGGCCAAGTATGTTTACACATACGAGGAATTTGTTGTAGTGACAGAAGCTCCACAGTGCAACAAAAAGACAGCGACAGGACAGGACACAGATAATACAAATAGGCAATGTACACAACAGCAAAAAAAAAAACAATATATAATATGGACAATTATGTATGTACAGGTCAAGTATGTGCAAATAATAAAATAAAATAAGTGAGTGTGGTGAATGTA
>JAFVLL020016436.1:0-16539 GCA_021397915.2 Tor tambroides
CGATTGACGACATCGGTTTGGCTATTTCTCCAATAAATGCACCATCGAACTTGACCTCCATTCTGCACACAAACCAAAGCCATTTCATGCCACTGCTGGAAATTCCTCCCAGAGAATCTGGCCAGCACGCTTAAGATGTTGTTCGTTAGCCTGTTTTCCTCTGATCCTCCGAGTTTTTCTGTTATTGCTTATGGACGACTCTAGCAGCCAGCGTTATTTTCTTCAACAAACAATGTGTTTTTCTTTTCTTCTGAAGAGCCCATTTGTTTCAAATGTCACCCGCGGCCATAAAAGCCAAATAATGATGTGCTCGTCATAAATAAAGTTACTGCTAAAACCATCCGTCAAGCAAAAAAGCGACTTTTACAATCTGATGTCATGCTGTATTTTCAGACGCGAGAGCGGGCCGGTTCTTTCCCTCGACCTCACGGACGTCATAAAGCGTCACGTAAGGCGAGTGCTTGGGGTTTTCGCAACTGATCTTCAACGGCCTTCGCTTGTGAATTTTCATGAGTGTGGGATAAATCCCAATAGCCCACACTTCCGGACGCTACGGCTCTGCATACTCTGGCTTTGGTTGTGCGCTCAGTTCTGGTTATAAGCGGCGCTGTAAGTTATGAGGAGTCACACGGCTCAGTCGAGCTCTTTGGGTTTAGGTAGGTGAAGACTATAGCCTCCTTAAAACCCATTGAAGTCGCATTGGAAACAATTGATGTCTCTGAGAAGACAGAAATAAAAGTCTTCCATCTCTCTCTTGTGTGTTGTGTGTGTCTGCCACCTGTTGGGCTTCAGGAAAACATCAGCGCTCATCAAATTTGGTGATTTTTTTTTTTCCTCACAAACGCCAGCTGTAATAGTAGATCTCTGGGAACTCAAGAGATCAATGGCTCTAATCAGCAGACGTCCATTTGGAGGTTTTAATAATGGTGAGAGGATGTTTTTTTGTGCAAACAAAGATTAGGATATAGATATCGGACGTTGACGATTGACCTCAATATCAGTCAGAAACTGAAGCGTGTCTTATTGCTGCTTTCAATCTAAATGTAGCTTTCTGAACGCACATTCTTGGTCTTATGGACCACGATTCATATTACAAATAGTCAAAATGCAATCACTCTGTCTCCAATATGATCCAGTCAGTTCCTGAAAGAAACTGAGATCTTGATGTTCTTTCCTTAGAGATATTGGACTTTAGGCAAAATATTAGACATTAGCCTAATATGTTTGCTGGACTTGGTTTAAACTGGCTTCCTAGCCTGGCCAATCAGGTCTTCACAAACTGCACATATTGTTCCTGCTTTCAAATCAAAATGTTTATTTTCTTAATGCACGTTATTGGTCTTATTGGTGCCATTTCATATTCCAAATTTTAAAAATCAAGGGTGTAGAGTTTAGTAGGAATGCGATGACACATCCCTACCAATATCCAGCAACTACTAAATTGTCCCTAGCAATAATTTTGATGAATTTGTATGTAACCATTGTTGTAATTTCAGCCACATCTGAAATAGGTCATACCATTGATATTACCTGAGAAGTATAAGTAAATATGCTAGAAAACCACGTGCTTCATGTACATTTAATACATGTGCGGAGCAACATGCCAAAGTGTTTAAAACATACTTGCACAGTTTAGATGAATGATAAGGTTTACTCTCTTTAACTTTGTTGTTCTGCTGTTTTGTGTTCATCTTCTCCCATTTGTTCTTTTTACATTGACTATTACTCTATATAGACTAATACAATCAGATACAACAATAATTTCTCAAACATTTATTAGAATATACTGAGAAATTTAACATTCACTTCAGTGGTAAGAGATGACTGGATGCTTTAAACTGATTGAACTGTCACCAACTGAATTGCAGCGGTCAGACTATTTAAAATATAGTGAATTTAAGCTACAGACTCCATCATAATGCACAATATTTCTATCTAACATCTATTTTGATGTGCAGATAATCATTTTAATGGAGTGTTTTCACTAGTTAGCAGTAAACCGGTTACCTCACCTGAATATGTTGGTAGATTTGTGTTGGATGTTACTTTAAAATGGAAATGCTGATATTTTATTTGTAAACATTATACCTTTTCCCTTATTTCAGTTAATGTCATGGAATTAGCGAGCTAAGCAAGTAAGTAGTACTGACAGTGTTGCGTAAACAGTAAACATGGCTGAAGACGTGACAAGCGGAGGAACAGACTGTGGGCCAGTTTTACAGTTTTACAACAGCTTGTGCCAGTGCAAACCATCTTTTGGCATTAAAATAGTACTGTCAGGTTTTACTAAAGACACAGTGACCAATTAGCGCTGAAAAGGCGTGGACAGTTATTTTTGCGCCTGACCTTATTGAATATGCATTTGTAGGAGTTTCCATTTCAGACGCAAAATTTATAGAAGGAGAGTATTCAAATGAATCACACAACGAGATTTACTAACGTTTGCACTCGTCAAATTACTGGTATTTGCGCCATTATTTAACGCCCAAAAAAAGCATGTCTTAAACTATTTGGCTCTTTAAACGGCTGCAATTATTGTTGCTAGATCAGGCACCACAGAGAAGAGAGAGCGCGTGGTAGAAGGGAGAGGATTTTTTTTCCACACGTATTAATTTATTTGGAATGCAAGAACACGAAAATATCGTTTGCCAAGCCATGTTATTTTTATTTGCTTCAGGAAATAAAAGACTACTTGAAACCCTCAACTAGGAGTCACGCAATACCAGCTCTATCAAAACTTCTTGCAAGTTCTAGCTTCATTTTTTGGCCTCCGGTTCTTTTCAGCATACTGTGTCTTCTTTATTTCTTTATTCTTTATTTGCGACTATGCTAATTTGCGCTGTGCTTGGTATATAGCGTTGGTCGATATGTAAATGAGATGTTGTGTCTGTGTTCTTTAATTTGCACGTTGTTAGTAAATCACCCGCAGAAATTTCCACGCTCGTCAGCGCTGTTTTGGAATTGCGCTCTCACGCTAATTTGCCCTGTTTAGTAAAACTGGCCCACAGTGAGTCATTTATGCTGGAACTGCCCCGCTTGATTCAAACTCATGACTTCGATGGTTCAGTTCAAGTGATTCACGAGCAAAAGCCAGATCAAAAAGAGTCATTCTTTTTCGAATTACATTGCTTGTGATCACGTATAGTGATTTGTGAAAAGGATCTTTTATCAGTTAAACCATTGCGTAGCAAAATAATTCAGTTTCGAAGAGCTCCAATTGGATCGCATATTCTGAATCATTTGATTTAGTTTGGGACTTTGGCTTCACAAATCTTTCGGAGCACGAATCATTCAATTCGCGAAATGACTTCCGTTCCGTACGTAGTTCCGATGAAATGATTCGCGATACGCACTCCAAAGCTTCGGAGCAGTTTTGTGATTCTTTTGATTCAGATTGGAATCAAAAGGTTTGCGAACCATCATTTAATATCGGGAACTTCGAAGCGTGGATCATGAATCACTTGATTCAGATCAGGACTTCCGTTCGGGCTTGCGAATCATTTGATTCAGATCAGAACTTCGGAGCGTGTTCACGAATCAAATTAAGTTATATTTTCCTATATTCTCTTATGAGTAGTCAAATAATCCAAAGAAAACATCTTTAAAACAGAAAGGAAAGTCACTTACAAAATGAGACTGGATGAACATTAAAAAAATCTGATCAAAATGTCTCTGTGTGGGTTCATTGCCAAAACTAGTGAATGAATCTTCCTCAGAAGAGTGACAAAAACAGCAACTCACTTCAGTTTCTGACTTATATTATAAATACGTCCATGAGTTTTTATGTGAAATTTGGATTAACTCTTATCTGTTGCTTGACCTTTTCATATCTGAGGAGAGAACTATAGTTTCCAAAGTCGGACATCACTTGTTATGATTTTCAAGGGTGTAGAATTTAGTAGACACTATGACATGTCCCTACCAATATCCAGCGACTACCAAATTGTCCCGAGCAATAATTTTGATCAAACAATTAAATGTCTGTTGTCTGCCGTTATGTCTCCAACAACGCCAAAATCAAAAGAGTTGTAAAAAAAAAAATAAACATCTATCTAATTATTTGTCAAAATGCACAAAATTGTCAACATGCAAAAACGATCCAATCAATTCCTAGAATAAACACTTGAGATCTTGTTTGTGATTCTTCTTTCCTTAGAGGTGATGCAGAACAAAATATTAGACATTAACCTACTGAGATTTAGGCTTAAACCAGTCTAATATGGTTTGCTGTGCTTGGTTGGTTTAAACTGGTCTCCCAGCCTGTCCAATCTAGTCTTCAGAAACTCAGCAACGTCTTATTGCTGCTTTCAAACCAACATGTTAGTTTCTTAAAGCACATTCTTGGACTTATTGTGCATGCTTGCAAGTTTTAAAAATAATAGTCTAAATTGTTTGTCAAAATGCAATTGCTTTGTCTTGAAAACAATAGAGTCAATTCCTAGAAGAAACAATTGGGATCTTGTTTGTGGTTTTTCTTTCCTTAGAGATGTTGCAGAACAAAATATTAGACATTACACTGCTGGGGGAAAAAAAAAGCTTACACCAGCCTATTATATGGTTTACATTGTTTAAACTGATCTCCCAGTCTGGCCAAGCTGGTCTTCGGCTGGTTTTGCTTGTTGAACGTGTCCAAAACCCAGCCAAAAGTCCAGAATAGGAGACCAGCAAACCTGTTTAGGTTGGTTTAAGATGTTATTTTTGGTAATATAAGGTTACAAAAACCTATCAGGATGACTCAGAACTAAATCAACTCCAATTCCATCCCATCTTACATTTTATCTTCTTGAATATCCAAAGTTTACATCCAAGTTCATATTACAGAAGTGTCCAGGATAGGAAACCAGCTAAGACTACCAAGCCAGACTGGTTTAAAATGTTGTTTTCACTAATGTAAGTAAGTGATTAACTTGTGAAACCACATTTCATTTGTTGTGGATTATTTCCAGTGAGCAATTGCTTAACTGTTGGGTTTCAGTTTGAGTGACATACCTGTGCATGTAAAACTGTGCATTTGCATACATTTTGATGTGTTTTCACCAAGCGTTTTCGTTTGACATAATGAGAAACAATGGCAGCAGGGGAAACTCCCCCAACATTTCATTAAAAGAACTCACATATATCTTAAAACATATGTTGCGGTGAGGGACGGGGGGATGCCGGCCAGGAAAATGCAGCGGGGGGAGCGCGTTTCTGTGTGTGTGTGTGTGTGTGTGTGTATGTTTGCATTTGATACGACCCCGTCTTCTGCCTGTCCCAAAGCTGGGCCTAGTCCCAGACGGACTCTTCCGGTCTAGAGATCCAGAGAGCCTCCCTTACCCAAGAGTCCTGACCACCACCCCACCAAAGCACAGTCCGCAACACACACGTCACATGCACGCACACCCACGCATGCATGCAGCCCAAGGCCGATGTGTTGCGCTTCAGCGGTGGCTGTGGGTGGCGTGGAGGATGGGGCATTTCTCTGGGCTTTATTCTGCAGCGCTGCAGCTCCATATGCACTGGTGTATGCGTGCATTTCTGTGTTGTTTGCTTAAAAGTCAGTGTCATCTTTCAAAGGCATTTCACAAGCAGCATGTTGTGAAGCTAACAGTAGAAAACTATTAAAATACACAAGCATATACAGATATTGGGTGACATTCTAATTATATATATGTGACCCTGGACCACAAAACCAGTCTTAAGTCGCTGGGGTATATTTGTAGCAATAGCCAAAAATACATTGTGTGGGTCAAAATTATCGATTTTCCTTTTATGTCAAAAATCATTAGTATATTAAGTAAAGATCATGTTCCATTAAGATATTTTGTAAATTTACTACCATAAATATATCAAAACTTCATTTTAGATTAGTAATGTGCATTGCTAAGAACTTCATTTGGCCAACTTTAAAGGCGATTTTCTCAATATTTTGATTTTTTTGCACCCTCAGATTCCAGATTTTCAAACAGTTGTATCTCAGCCAAATATTGTCCAATCCTAACAAACCATACATCAATGGAAAGATTATTTATTCAGATGATGTATAAATCTCAGTTTCGAAAAATTTACACTTAATACTGGTTTTGTGGTCCAGGGTCACATATATGTGTGCATGTGTGTAATGTTGAGGGAGTTTCTCTTGCTGCCATTGTTTCTCATTACATCAAATGAAAACGCTTGACACTAAATGCATGATTTTCCATGCACATCTAGATACAGGTATGTCACTCAACCCAAAACCCAAGAGTTAAGCAATTTCTCAATGGAAACTGATTAAATGTGGTTGTGTGTCACTTCTGTAATGTGACATATTTTCAGATAAACTTTGGATTTTCAAGAAGATAAAACAGGACTGGAATTAGTCCAATTTTTGGGGGGAGTTCACTAGGTTTTGGAACCTTATGGTGGTGAAAATAACATTTTAAAACAGTCTAAACTGGGTTTCTGGTCTGTTGGCTGTTTTTTGTGAGCTAATTTGTGTGCATCAGCTAATTTACATTCTAAAAACATTTAGAAAACATTAAAAATATGGGTTGCACTTTATTTTAAGGTATCCTTGTTACAGTGTAATTACACGTTTAAGTACTGAGTAATATTAATTAACTACATATATGGATAGGGTTAGGATTAGGGTTTGGCTACTTGCATGTAATTATGCATAATTAATTGTTGTTATAATAGTAAGTCCATGTAACGTGTAACAAGGACACCTTAAAATAAAGTGTTACCGAAATATGTTGTTAAAAATGTCTTGTTTTCACAGAACGTTATTAACATAACATTGCTGAAAATGTCTGAAATTTGTTGAATTTAAGTATATTTTTAAAAATTAAATTGTAAAATGATTTGTTCTTAAAATGTAACATTAATTTCTTGTAGTTTGTAAATGATTTGTTTATTTGTTTATCACACTTTTTTTTAAAGTCTCATCAGTCTCATATAGTGTCTTTTTTCAGACATTTTTTTTCAGTCTTCAAAGCTGGACATTTGAAACCAGTCTAAACCGGTTTGCTTGTCTTAGCTGTTTTTGGAAGCATCGGCCTCAGCTAATTTACGTTCTAAAAACATTTAGTTAACATTACAATTACATTGTGGAAAGAGTGAAAATGTCCCATTTTCACATAACGTTTTTTAAAGTTTAACATAACATTGCTGAAAATGTTCTCCAATCCCAATTTGTCAAAAACAATTCTATTTATGATTTATTACAAATTTAAATGTATGTTTTTGATTTATTTCCCTTTTTTTCCACCATTTTGGATGTTTTTCTTGTTACTGAGCTCAAGGCGGTGCATTGTGGGATTGTCTTTTCTATGTGAAAGTGTAGCGCTGCCTTAGTTTGGCCAAAATGAGTATCTTTGGATCTTAGGAGCCACTCATAAAGTCTCATATTGTTCTTTTCTTTGTCGTATAATGATCATTTTTACCGCTTATCGCTTCTCTCTTCATGCACGAATGATTTCGAGGCAGTTTTTCAGTCTTCAAAGCACGCATTGTGACGTCGCAGCCTCCTTCGGAGGGGTAAACCTCAGTCGACACACAGAAGAGGAACGTTAAACCATGATAAATGATTCCCTCACTGTTCCATTGTCTTTGTAAAGCCGCTCGGGTGGCGGCTGCTCTCGACCGCAGCGGTCATGAGCGAGCTACGACTGAGACTCGTCTCTCCATCTGCTGAAATGAGCTCGGGCTTCAGTCCCCTGACATTGAGGAAAGACAGTCTCGGTTCAGCGGTCGCGCGCTAAAAGGGATGCGGTCATAAACGGCTCCATTCACCCGGTCCCTCCGAGCGCTGCGACCAAGTTTCCACTGCTGAGGAACGAACAGCACTTAGTTCGATCTATCAATGCATGGTATGACCGTAGCGAGTCAAACAAGAGGATTGTGGGAATGATTGGCTTTCGCTGGCATGTGTTTAGGTCTTAAATTGACCAGTACGCAAAAACCAACGGCCTTTCATTTCTGGAGTCGGCTGAGCCAAGTTACATGGAAAGTTTGATTTACTAATGATTTGAATCAACCCGAGCAAATTATGGTCAAATTATAAGCTTGTGAAATAATCGAATTACTCATTTTTACCGGAGCACCTAATTCTATACGGGGGCTTTCTGAGTTTCGTGCATATTTTACCCAGAGATGGGAAGGTTACTCTAAAAATGTATTCCAGTACAAACTAATAATGTATTAGGCTGGAAGACAAAAAATAATATCACAATATTTTTCAGCCTTGAAGATATTATATATCCCAGTATTTTTGCTTTGAAATTACTCAAAAGAGTGAGTTTTAAAAAAAAAATAATAATTTCAACCAAACAGAAGTAAAATATTGTAGAAAACTAGTAAAAAAAAAAATAACCTAAGTGTGATTTTCACTAACTGAACCCATTTTCATTTAAATGCATCAATACTTAGTGATAAATAGCAATATTTACCTATATATTTTAATAAATGTCTTAATATAGGAGAAAAAGCACATGCAGTGTTCTCTGAACATTTGTGATGATGCAACTGAATAGTTTTTAATTAGAATTTTGAAGGATTCATTCAAAAGCAGTTTAAAATGTAACTAAACTGTTATATTGTTTGAATGTATTTCTTTGTTTTCTTTGAATTGAATGAAGTCGACAAATTACGTTCATAGAATGTTTTTCTGTAATGTTATACTAACCTTTAGCCATCTGTTCAGGTTATACAAACTGGACCTTTTCACAACCAAATTGTAATGTTTTCAAGATGGTTTTAAAATAAATTAGTTGAGACTGGTCTGTTTTACTGAATTTGTTTCTTCATCAGAACAGATTTGGAGAAATGTAGCATTACATCACTTGCTCACCAATGGATGCTCTGTAGTGAATGGGTGCCGTCAGAATGAGAGTCCAAACAGCTGATAGAAACATCACAATAATCCACACCACTCCAGTTCATCAGTTAATGTCTTGTGAAGTAAAAGCCTGCATGTTTGTAAGAAACAAATTTATTATAAAGACATTTTTAAATTCAGACCATTGTTTCCGGCTAAAATATGAGTCCATAATCCATAATAACACTTCCTCCAGTGAGAAGGTCCATCTCCTGTTGTTCTCTCACATCAAAATCCACCCACATATTTGTTCAGAAGTTGTTTTTGAATTTGTTCAGTTTTTATCTGCTTTGGCTTGTGAACTTGATCTGTGCATATTGCTCTACTGATTCAGACAGGATGATTTTTTCACTGGAGAAAGCAATATTTTAGATAGAGGACACATATTTTAGCTGTAAGCAACAGTTTGAAGTTAAAATGTCTTAATAATGGATTTTTCTTACAAGCACACAGCTTTTCACTTCACCAGACATTAATTGATGGACTGGAGTGGTGTGGATTACTTGTGGATCATTGTTATGTTTTTATCAGCTGTTTGTTCTCTCATTCTGACGGCACCCATTCACTGCAGAGGATGTAATGGAAAATTTAAATATATGGGAGTAAATTTTTGTAAATTCAGTACATTTTCATCAAACTTTCATTTTTGGGTGAGCTGTTCCTTTAAGCAGCCATTCACTAATAATAGACAGTAGACTTTGACAAAAAAGGAGTAGAAATCTAAAAATAGTTTTTAATGACACAATCGGTGATACATACAATACATTAAGCAATGCAAAGTGTGTCTACACAAGCATACAATCAGTGTTGAGTCGTCAACTCCATATTCATTTGTCTTTCTTTCAGCCCTTTGAAAGATGAGTTCTCATCAACTCACAGAAACACCTTCAGTTCAACTTCCACAGGCAGCTGAAGAGGAAGCCAGTGGGAAATAAGTAAAAACATGCTTTTACATTCTACAGTTAAAATCAGAGCAGCAAATGATGTTTATTCCACCAAAATCATGGTAGCGTCTAAAGCACAGCATCACTCCCATCATGCAACGTCCTTCTCTGTCCTAGTGTGACATGTTTCTCTTGTAAAACTTCATTTTAGTTGGACAAAAGCATTTTGTCATTTTAGGTGTCCATTTAGAAATTATCTCATGCAGTTAACTGTATTAAAAGGAATAGTTTATCTAGAAATGAAAACACTCATATTTACCTTCATGTCATTTCATAGATTCTGCTAAACATCTTGTTTTTCATTCCACAGCAAAAAGAAAGTCAAGTGGACGACATGATGGTGAGTAAATGATGACAGATTTTTAAAATTATTATTCCTAAATTAGCTAAATTGACTGTAATTGCACTGAAAGAAAATCTGATTTTCCAGTTAAAATATCTAAAAAAAATCTTAACTTCACTTGATAAGTAACATTGGCTATGTTTCCATCCAAAGATTCGAATTAAATTTATGCGCAAAACTGGAATATCGCATAAAACATATGCGAATAAACCACCGTTTCCATCCAACGAGTCAAAGAGAACAAAATCATCACTTCCTGGTAAACTGTGGCACTAAATATCACAAAGAATATAGGAGAAGCCACTTAATATAATAATTTTCATATATGACAAATTACTTGCACAGACGAGACACAATAAATGCGGTCATTACTTTCGGAGGTGAATGCTTCTGTTTGAGAACGCAGTCATGCAAGACAGTAATTATACAGAAATACTTCGATGACAGACTTTGCTCAGACATTTTAGAACGACCATAACAACATATAGATGCTGTGAACGAGATCGGTCCGCTAGTTAGTCAAGTTATCCCGTCTCATAGCGCAAAGTCACATGACTTTTTCGATGCGCATGGAGGAATTTATTCAGTAAATGTGTTTCCATCGTAGTTTATGCACATTTTTTCTTATCGGATAAAAAATTTATCCTACTCAAATGTGCACATTTTTAGAATTTATGCGCATCTTGGCGTTTCCATCCAGCGTTTTTTTAATGCGATATTCCAAAATGCGCATAAAAATAGGTGGATGGAAACACAGCTATTGAGGCATTAAGATTTTCAAAGAATATATCTTCAATATAAGTGAATTTTGTCTTTCTTTTGACAGTGCAGTAAGACAGAATGCACTTATATTGAAGAGACAAACTTTGAAAACATCTTAAAATATGGTAAGTAAATTCATCTTCGAGATCTGAAGATATTCAAACTGGAGAACTCACATTTCTGTAGTCATTCAGAAAGATGCATGCTAATGACAATGTTTTGTGATTTCATAAATGGATGGACACCTAAAAGGTTTAGACAGAAAGGTTAATGTTGATGTTTTTAAAACCAAAACTCCGACACATAGATGTGAACGTTGATGATGTTCCGGTGAGAAACGACTCCGTTTGTGACATAGTTCATGGCCAGCTTCAGAATGGTGCTCACAGGCCCAACCAGCGGCTTCACCTGTCTGACCACACCTGTAGACAACAAAATATAGTCAGAAAAAGGGTTTATACACTCACACCACAGCTAAGTGTAGTCCAAATCAAAATTTCCCCTCAAATCAGGAGACAAACGTCAGTTTTTAGTAAAAAAGCATACAAAAATCACACTAGGCCACTTTCAAAACAGCCCACGGCAACAGTGTTAAAGTATCCCAATTCCTGCGGACTTGGCAACAATGGTGTGATGTGTACAGAAATACACAGTTTTTAGAAAAAATAAAATAAGCATGAAGGTCCACCCCTAAACCTAACCGTCAATGGAAAATTTGTGTGAATCGTGCGAAAACATATGAGCGAGACTGTATAAATTTATATGAATTAGCCATTGATTTGCCAAAACGTAAAGCAGTTTAGATTTGGGAGTGTGTTGATGTAAACAGCATGAACAGAGGAAGTATGTGAGCGCAATTGCTATTTACGTGTGCTTGACTTCAAACTCTGCAATTCAAACGGCAAAAATAAAAGTTTGCACTGCAAGTATTATTAGATAAATATTTGATTTTTGTCAGTAAATAAAGTTGGTTTTGAGCATGAAATCTGAAATCTCATGGGAAAATTACAGTTTTACAAGGTGGCGATTTCACATGCATTTGTACAATGTGACTGGTATGGAAATGGACATTAAAAAAAAAAAAAAAAAAAACGTAAGCAGAGATATCCACCACTAACAGTCAGTGTAGCATAAGCAGATCGTACGAAAACGTACAAATGACATTATCCAAATTTTTGCGAATTAGCCACCAGTTTGTCAAAACATAAAATAGTTGCAAAATTCCATGAGACTCTGTTAACGTAAACATAGCGTGAACACTGGAAATGTGAGCACAAATGCTAGATGCACACACTTGACTTCATGCAAACTCTGAAATTCACTCGACAAAAAGAAAAGTACGCATTGCAAGTGATGCAATAGCGAACATTAGCAGAAACTAACTAAACTAACTCTTGTCAGTTACGATCTGGGCCACTTTTGTACATGGAAATACATTGGATAGCTAAATATCTGTTTTTTGTCCATGTGAGGTTGTGCCTCAAAAATAAAGTTCGTTTTGGGCAGAAAATCAGAAGTCTTATTCTTATGAGAAAGCGTAACTTTTTTATGAAGTGGTGATTTTGTGACTTTTATGAAAATAGGTAATTTTTAGAAATAGGGCTAGGAATTATTTTCAGAAATCTAGAAATGGTTACAAAGTTACTTTGCAGTTGAACCGACAGATGCATTGCAAGCGGTGCTATAGCGAAAACATTAGCATAAACTGTTTCTCTTTCAGAACAACTACTGTCATGGCGGAGCAACAGTTTGCACAGACATTTCAAAGAAATTTGAGTACAGTAACCTAAAAACACAAGCTAAACTATGCACTGCATTGGCCAAGCGTTAACATCTGCGTTTGCGTACTCGTGTCTGTCCTTAGTTAATGTTTTGGCTTTAAAGCACGCTCTGAAGTTTAAAATTATGGATCTTTTGTCATTTATAGAGACAAAACATTGTCATAATTATGTCGGGGCCTCTAATAAGTGGTGGTAACATAACAGACACAAGGTTTATGAAAATAAGTATAATTCAAGGCCATTATACAGCGACTCAAAGGAGCAGCACATACTAAAGCTAAATGATGGATGCGACGCTCACTGTTACAGAAACAAAGAAAACAGCGAGACATCCTCCGTTACAGGCCTGGCAGACTACAGCGAGAATCATTCAAATGAGCCAAGAACGCTGGAAAATCTTCTGAAAGTGAATAAATGAAGGAGACAGAAATGCTGGATTTGTACAGGCTGTCAGCACCAGTGAAATTAGCAAGTTAAGCTGTATTTGGTCGCATCCTGTTCCTATAACTCTCTTGGTCTAATTGGTTTACATAAAATAATCTTGAAATCTGCTGAAAAGGTGTCTAAAGCAAACTGTAATCAGCTAAGCTTCATGAAGCTTCGGAAATTTTGCAAATCTTTTGTTTCGATTCAGTGGTTTGGAGCGCGTATCAAAGTTACGTGATTTCAGCAAAATGGGCTTCCTTGCAGTGGTCTCTCAGGTAAGTTTTATATGTTAAGTTTGAATGAATTTTAATAAACATGCATGTATAATAAAAAAGGAGAGTGATAGTAGTTTTCCTATCAGCCATATACTGCCTAAAAACACAAAACCCTACAAATGAAAAGAATCCAAATCAATAACATTTAAGGAACATTTAATAGGTTATATTTCATAAAACATTCGTAATTAGTTTGTAAAATGTATCTTTACTTAAATTTTTGACCAGCAGTTGTCGCCATTGTGAATCAGTGAATCATTTTGCAAAGCAATTGATTCAGTTGATTCAGAATTGCGAAAAGCTTTGCTTCATCCTTCACTACGGCTAATGCGTTTAAAATAACAAGCTTCGCAAAATTGATGAAAAGTTCAAATAAAAATTAAAGTATTTATGGTTTTCAGACTTGCCGCGCCATAATTGATCATGTGATGCACAAGAACCAACAGCATTTTGCATAAATGTCACCATGCGCTAAATAATTAGCTTAACTGGAGGGGTGGATTGTAAGTAAACAACGGATGTCGTTTCAGTTCATTTAACTTCAGAAGACTTTTAATTCAATGTAGGAGTCATATGCACTAGGTTTATAATAATTATGTGATGTTTTTGTCTTTTTTGCAGGATTATATATCACCATTTACTTAATACTATAGAAATCAGAAGCTCAGACACGACATGAGGGTGAGTAAGAATCAAAATATTAATTTTTGGTTAAACTATTCCTTCTATTCCTGTGGTAGAATAATAAATATATACAGTGAGTTTGATCTATCCAAGAAACATTTAATATGCAGTTTAATATTATTTAGCATAATCAAATATTAATCACAGTAATAGATCTACTAACTCCTCAGAAGATGGAGACCAAGTTCATTTGAGGGGGAAAAATGTTCCTTTCACGTATTTAGGTTGGCAAAGCTGGATCGGTTCTGATTTCAAGAGCTTAAAGGCATCATAATGAGCAAGTCACATATATATAATGTGCTTAAATGACATTTATGTGGTTTAATGCCTGCATAATATATAACAGCACCACGGACCAATATGATACTCTCTTAATTCAAGTAAAGCATTGTGTTGCTAAAGTTAAATGTCACTTGAAGTTGATACCAGACCACATCAGAGCAGCCTTTTCAAACCACAGCATGGTCATGGATTACAAGAGTAAAAAGGCTAAAACCTCGGCAAATATTTCTGTGGCCAGCTCTGACACGAAATAACAGCTGGACCTTGTAAAAAAGATCAAATTGTAAGACCATAACCTTTTTACTTGTTGGTCAACTAGAGAAAGGTGATGTTAGCAGTCCTGGCTATATAATGTAAAAACAAAATAAAACAAACAACAACAACAAAAAACTTCTGGTGTTCCACAATAAGCAGAGAATTTTTATTTTTAATGCAGTGAATGTACTCTATTTTGTTTCAATAATATTTATTCTTTAATATTTTGTATTTTGAGGGATTTCATGGGTCTAGACAATATTCACATCTAAAATTTGCAACATTTATTTCTACATGAACTAATAAAATATATATAAAAAATATTGTATATTATTTTCAGGTAATACAGTGTTTCAGGGCTTGATTAGTGTGTAATTTAAAAAATTTAGAAGAATTAAAACTTTAAAAAACTTTAGGGATGTAATGAAAATTAATCAAATAAATGTGTTTTTCCTTAATAAAGGGATACAAGGAGACATTTAGAAGCAGTATGAATTCATTAATAATTCATTTTAGTTGGTTTTGCATTTGGAATGTATATTTAGACATCATAAAATGTTACACGTACTTCATTATAGCTATTTTGTAGATTATGCTTTGTATTTTGTATTTTTCATATTTCCCATTAACTTTGTATGAAGGTCATTTTTGACCATGAAGTGTGACTTTTTTTTTTTTTGGCTTAAAACCATTTAGCCTTTTCTAATCATCCCCACATTTTTTTGTTTGTTCATATGGCTAGTGCCACAAGTGTCACCAAATTTCGTACCATTCCGATGAAGTAAATAAAAAAAAAATTCAAAACGTAAAATTTTTTGGTCTAAAATAACCGATGACCACTAGAGGATTAAGCTAGAAACAAACTCTACGCAAATGTGCATAATTAACATCCGTTCTTGCGTTATTGTGGCGTAACAAACTTTGAAGAAAACTGACCATAGAAGAAAATACGTTTACGTTAAGACATTTTACATTAACCACTGATATCTACCTTGTTTTTAACGCGATTTTTATCTTAAATGCGCAAGTCTTCCGGTGTCATTCGCTTCTAGTTATTTTAGCGACACAAAAACAGCTCGTTATGCTGCTTGGTATTTCAAACTGGTATTTGTTATTATATTAATTTAATATCGTAATTGTAAACTGCTTTGTAGTGCACAAGGTTTCACCGTTTACTGAATTTTGTTATTCTTCTAGTTATTTACCTACAGCGGCGAATAACACCATTTAGAATGCAATGTGATCTTGTGTTGGATTATGAATTATTCTGATGCATTTCAAAATGCATCGATGCACAATCAAGTTTGCTAGAAGCAAAGCAAGTTATAGGGAGTTTACAAAGTGTTTCAGGAAGTTTAAAATCACCCAGCATTGTTTTGTTTAGAACTAAATGCTGAATGTGTCTGCGGTGGCTTTCCAAACCATGAAGCTGCGCAAATGCGTTCCCACGCTCATTTCGAAATGCCATTAAAGAGCATGAAGACTGCAAATAGCTTTAGTTAAGTGCATGTTAGCCGTGTACATACTTGCCACAAAACAAAGTCGAGTCGATGCCAACAGCCATTCGTCATCCTCAATGGCTACGTGGGTTGCGATATTGAAGGTTTACATGTAAACAGTGCAATTTCTGGTTTTCTGGTCACTCCAGCTCTGAGAGGAAATGTATGACAGGATCCAAAATGGGCAGGTTTAACACTAGGGACAAATGCGAGGAATGAGTTGCTCGACCACAGTATTGGATAATGACATGCTAGCTGATGGGTTATGCAGGAAAGGGCAACGGAGTTGGCCCACATAGCCAAAATGCCAAGGTTTATCTGCGCCGGTGAACTCACCCCCAACGCCACGCCGCACCGCACGAGCGTAGCTGCGTTATTCAACCGGCCCTAAACAACTGGAAAGAGGACATGACTTTTACTTGCTCTCTTTGAAAGGCCTCGTGTGCGGC
>JAFVLL020016437.1:0-13691 GCA_021397915.2 Tor tambroides
GGCCTCTCCTAGTCTCTGATAGCTGGAAGAGTGGAACAAAACCTTGTGCTCTGTCAGAACCGCACAGAAGAGACTAAGAACATTCTGGATCCCTGGAACATATAAAAAATGACACAAACACACAATAACTAATGAAATTTTGGCTCCGCAAAATTTTGTTCAAATCTATTCAAACACCTTTTCTGAAAACATGAGACAGGTTACAACTACAGGGGAAGTCGTGGCCTAATGGTTAGCGAGTCGGCCTCGTAATCGAAAGGTTGCGAGTTCGAGTCTCGGGCCGGCAGGAATTGTCGGTGGGGGGAGTGAATGTATAGCACTCTCTCCACCCTCAATACCATGACTGAGGTGCCCTTGAGTAAGGCACCGAACCTCTAATTGCTCCCTGGGCGCTGGAGCAATGGCTGCCCACTGCTCCGGGTGTGTGTTCATGGTGTGTGTGTGTGCGCATTTGTTCACTACTCACTGTTGTGTGTGTGCACTTGGATGGGTTAAAAGCAGAGCACTAATTTCGAGTATGGGTCACCATACTTGACAATATGTAATGACTTTTCACTTTCAACTAGGGCTAGGTATTGTCTGCAATGTCACAATATGATATTTATCACAATACACTAACACTGTGATATATTGCAAACCATCATATTTAAATTATTAGATCTTGACTGTCACTGCTTATTTTTTTGTACTATTTAAACTGACACCCATTCAAGCAAAAAAAAAAAAACTAAAAAATCCATAATTTTTTACTAAACAAAATTTAAGATTAATTTTATAAGTATAAAAATCCTGACTGTTAATGTCTAAAAAATAGATTTTTTACTGTTTAAATGTAATAAAACCACACATTTAATGAAATAAAAATTTGACATATTGAGGACAAGCAAAAGCCAATAATTTTTACTAAACAAAATTAAAAATGTTATGAATTTTATAGTGAGTATAAAACAAAGAGTTGGATAAGAGAAAAGTAACAGATGTTGATTGTTACCATTTAACCAAATAAATAAATAAATAAATTAATTAAATTAACTGTTGAAATTTCTTATTTCTAATACATTTCTAATTTCTTCTTATTATATTGCTGTACTTTTCATCTTGTTTTTTAGCCAACTGCTATAATGGACTGTTTTTAGAAGGATTTTTAAACTAATCTACAAGTAAAATAATAAAACCAATATTCTTATTTGGCAAGTAGCTGTAAAATAACCAAGATAATGTACAAGCTGCTGGTCGTTATCAACGTGTTCATTGAAAATCTGGACTTGTTTCCGTTCTTTGACGTAATTCCATCAGTGCATCTGGTGCTAAAACAACACCAAGAATGCATGCAAATAAACAACGCTATCAGCGGGTGCAATTCATTTGCATATCTGTCTTTATCACGATGATGCAAAAAAGCCCCGAGAATGGCAAATATGTAATGGGGACATAAATTATATAGCAAACTCCTCAACGGGAGTCAGAGAGAGCGAGAGATAAAAGTTTACAGTTCCTGTTTTTGTTTGTCATCAACATACCACTGAGGCTATAAATCACACGCTCGGCAGAAACAGAGACAGCCAGCTATTAACAGACGTATCCGCAGCGCTGCCGGGGTCAACGTTCCCATTATGTCTGTGTCAAACTCTGATACGCACCAATAAACAGGAACAAGATATGAAAATTCACACTGACTGTCCTGTTGACCAAATACCTGAATCCAACAATGAGCAAAGAGAGGATGAAATGTTTAGGAACATGAAGTCAATTGCATACTTGTCATTCCAATCGACCCGTTTTAGAAATGCAATAAGTCATTGTGAATGTGTGACCTGCTGAATCGTCACGGTTTAAGTGGTTTCTAGCATTTGCTAGGGTCCTACAGGAATGACAAGCTGCTCCTGAACGTTCCTTGGAATCTCAGTGTCGCCTTCTGCCCCAAAAATACAACACTTTTCATAACCTTGTTTGTGGGGCATCCAGTAAAACTCTTCCTGACCTTGTGACATTTACTTATCTTTTGGAACGGCTACACATTTCTGACCCATGCACAGAAAGGGACAGAAAAAGCTGCAAACATTAAACACTGAGCTTTATGATGGCAAACATGTACTTTTTCCTCAATTTCTCATGGTGGGAGACAGGTAGGGTGGCCATTTCTATAACAGCAAAATGGAAGACACTTTGCAGGAGAAAAATAATCTCAAACCTATGAGCAGTGACAGAAACTTTTCCAGAACTTTTGCATTAAGGGGTGATATCGATTTCCAGGGACATTTTTTACCTTCATAAAGGCAACTTTCTATTCTGTATCCCCTTTCATTTAATTTTTTTGATTTATTCAATGCAACGAGAATAATAAGACATTATAGGGCTGTTACCAATCAAATGAAATCTGACAGAATCCATCTTTGCACTGCAGAGGTGGCTCAGAAGCTATTTGGATCTATTTCTACAGACGGTTAACAACTGCATATATAATGTTCTAAAGTATTTTTTAATACAAAATATGTTGAATACACACTGGGTAACATTTTTACAGTGCAAAAATATGAAATGTTGGAAAAAATTAAATTACACTTTCAATATGAAACTAAAACCGCCAGTAGGTGGCTACAAGTCACTGTCCTAATGAGTGAATAATTGATTGATTGATTCATTAATTCAACCGATTCATTCAAAATGGCTGACTCATTCTGGAACGAAGCAAATGATCTTTAGGAAAGGGTCACTGAATCACTGACGCGATTAGTTAAAAAACGCAGATATATTGAAGAACGAAAGACCACTGTGTTGATGCAAAATGCAAACATTCACAGTGGTGATTCTGTCTGTATTTATTTTTTTAATCATATGTCATTGGATAAAGTATAAAATAGTAATGATCTTAAAATGACCATCTGGCTTAATGAACATGGTACTTAAAGGAATAGTTCACCCAAAAATTCACCATTAACTCAGCCTTGTTCCAAACCTGTATGAATTTCTTCCAGCTGTTGAACACAAAAGAAGATATTTTGAAGAACGTCAGAAATCAAACAGTTGACGGTAGCCATTGACTTCCATAGTATTTTTTCCCACACTATGGAAGTCTATGCCGTTACCAACATTCTTTTTGCAACAACTTGAGAGTGAGTAAATGGCAAAAGAATTTTCATTTCTGGTTGAAGCATCCCTTTAAATACCATGTCCATCAACCACTGCAGCGTTGAGCCAGAAGCTCATTTGTTTACTCATCATTACTATTTTATACTTTATCCAATGGTACAAAATTAATAACTAAATAGATTAAAACAATCTAAAACTGCACAGATGACCACCCAAACAGGCCATTCTTCAGGCCTCACTCTGAGACAAAGGAAATGTGGATAAAGTAATTGGCGTTGATGTCCATTTACAGCCCCTGAGAGGAAACAGGCATCTATATTTTGACAGACAAGTGTTCCTGTTTTCCTTTTGACACTTATGAAGAGCACCTGAAGCTGAGCATGATGTTCAAGATGTTATTGCCACATAATGGATGCAACAAATGCATGAATCCATGGTAAATCATAAATAGATGGCAGACAAGAACAGCATTTGAAAACACAGCTTTTTATATAGGTCACTAACCCATCTGAAAATACACAGCTAACCAAGGACGAGCTGTGAGCCAGATAGGCTTGATCGTTGATAAATCTGTTGTTGATTCACAGAGGAGAACAATGGAGAGGAGGTAGAGCGTAAATTATACAAAGAAGTTCAAGATGACATTTTTATTAGCTCATGTAGGTCGGCATGTTGCTGGGATATTACAGGCTTGGGTAACCTTAACATCGGTCCCAGAAGTACCGCGTATCTGGGAGGATGAGATATTGACATGATGCTCTTATCAGAGACCATGCACACAGAATGGTATTTGGGATGGTGTTTTCTCCTCTGTTGAGTCAAAAACTATGGCTGTCTTACAAACCCACTTGTGAACTTTCTGTTGCAGGACAAAGAGCAGGTACTAATGATCTTGACAGGCATCCAGGAAGGTCAGTTTGTTTCTCACAGAACCTCTTGAGACATCTTGGAAAGCAAGAGATAATGTTTTTTGCTTGAATGTAATCTGAGAAAGAGCAGAATTTCCAGTAAAACTGATAATTGGTTATTATATATAATATTATATATTAAAATATTAAACATACACTGTCATTCAAAAGTTTCATTAAGATCATTAAGAGTATTTTTTTATTTAAGAGTATTATTAAGAGTATTATTTATTTTTTTGACTGGAATTTTTCTTAATTATCACTCAAATGAAAAAAAAAAAAAGCTAAAATATCTTTAAGGTCCAAAATATATATATATATATATATATATATATATATATATTTTTTTTTTTTTCCACATAATTCCTTTTTCCTGTTTTGGGCAGATTTTGGAGTGAAATATGATCTTGACAGTCTTTAAGATTACAAGGCGACTGCTGCTTGTATCAAAGCTCTCAGAGAGACGGCCACATGATCAAGTAAAAAGCCCACGCTGCTTTAAGGGTCATCAGGTTTATAAAGAGACTCCGAAGGGATTGTTTAGTAAGAGTGTCATTAATCAGAGATCTATATAAATCCGTAAAAAATGAAAAACAGTGAACTGTAATAAATAACTCCACATTAGCCCACATGTAAGTTGAATAGTTCAAGTCAAATTCTGGCCAAAATAAATCATGACCAATCTTAAAAATAGTACACAGTATAATTACAAAACAGATGAAATTATATGACACAAAACGGTTGAAACAGGGAAAAGGGTAAAATTAATTTCACCAGTTGCACAACACAAGGTGAAGAAAATACTGAGTGCTGAAATCAAATAATCTGATTTTATTTGACAGATTTAGAACATGTGCTCTGTTTGTTCAATTTGAAAAGTCTAATCTTACAGGCCTTGAGGACATTAATGTGGTGTTAATTAGCGCAAGACTGATTTGCAGCTGGACGGTAGTACGACATAATGCATCTGCTATAAAGCGGTGGATGCACATCTGTCCAAAAGCTTTGAGTCGTGCTCCAGCTGAACATGGGACAGCGCGCACACCATTAGTACATTCCTCTGCAGGTCACTACTTAAGGTTGCTATGCAACACCATTCTTTCATAATAATCAACTTATTTTCATCTCGCTAAATAAAATCTGGGCATGTTTTGAAACTTATTTTTTGTCTTTGTGTTTCAAAATCTGACACATTTGACTGATCACTGCAGCCTTTCAAAACCATCTGTGCATTCATAGGTTGTGAAAGCTTGCTGAGTGGAAAGATGTTTTGGTGTACTTCTGCGTACAGAACGAAAGGTGCAGCCAATGTGACTTAATCAGAGTGGAGCTACATCAATTAATATGCACACAGGAAAACTGACATTTTTCATACAAGAACAGAAAACAAATCTATCAACATGTTTTCACATGCTTCATTATTTCAAATGAATACAAATGTTTCAATTAGCAGTTATATTATCAGCATATCAATGAGACATAGTTGAACTGAAAAAGGAACATGAATGTCAGATTTTTTTTTTTTAGTACTTGGCATGTCTCCCATTTGATTTTATGACTGAAATGAACTGCACCACGTTTGTGTAATGCTGGTGATCATGTTCTCCAGCATGATTTGAGAATAATCTAAAAAGCAGGTTGTTTTTTTACTGGAAGCAAAATCATCTGACAGTCTGTACAAAGAGTTCACAATGTCACAAAATTACTTGGATTAGTGACCTAGGATTTTTTCTGAACCCTAACACTTTAGTTCCAGATTTAAAGTAGATTCTGAAAATCAGGTTTTTGTAGAGTATTTTATGGAGCCCATTTTGGCCACAGAACTTAAAAAAAAAAAAAAATTCATTGGCTATTGGGACTTCTATTATGTAATTCTGTCTTTTTTTTCTCAGAATTGAGATATAAGCTCAGCATTCTACAATTCTTTCACACAACTCCAAGTTTACATCTCGCAATGCTGTTTTTTCCACCACAAAATAAACAATAAAAAATGTAATTGCAGCTTTTTATCTCACAGTTCTGACTTTTCTTTTTTTTCTCAAAAAAACAAAACAAAAACAAATATATATATGTATATACATTATATATATATATATATATAAAAAATTAGGCAGGTTTTTAGTTGTATTTGAGTTGTCTAGAAATGTTACAAAAAATGTTACAATTGCCCCTTTTCTCCTCTATTATTCTAATACAACTCCTCTCTACAAAACATGTTTACAGGAAGGGAAATTAACCGGAACTATAAAGGAGAGGAGATGTCTGCATAAATATGGAAAAGATAAAAAATGCGTCAGAGACTAGTTAAGAGCTGACATGGAAGAAGTATACAATACAATCTTCACTATATACAGTGTACTACTGGTCTTTCCCTTTAAAAGTCAAAGATACCCACCTAACTGCTGGAAGAGGAGTGCTACACTTTTACCACTGACTGGCAGAGTGTCATTGAGTGGAGTCTGGATGAGCTGCCGGTCCCCTGCTCCCAGTGAAAAGAGCTTCTGAAAACATCAACACAAACATTCAGGTCTGGACAAATGCATAAGATAAATACATTAACAATGAATACCAAATAATAGCTCAGAACTACACAAAAAGTATAATACAGGCTGAAGTATATTAAAAACAGATTTTTAATGATTAATTTGATCTTGTTTCACTGACAATCACTTAAAATGTTATTAAGGTTACATGTTTCTACAGTAACACTTTATTTTAAGACCAATTCTCACCATTAACTATTTGCATATTAGCATGCACATTACTAGCATATTGGCTATTTATTAGTATTTATAAAGCACATATTAATGCCTTATTCTGCATGACCATATTTTAGATCCCTTAATCAGATCCCATACCTAAACCTAACAGCTACCTTACTAACTCTTAAAGGATTAGTTCACTTCCAGAATAAAAATTTCCTGATGATTTACTCACCATTGTGTTATCCAAGATGTTCATGTCTTTCTTTTTTTTTAGTCAAAAAAGAAATTAAAGAAGAAATGAAGGTTTTTGAGGAAAACATTCCAGAATATTTCTCCATATAGTGGACTTCAACGGTGGCCAACGGGTTGAAGGTCCAAACTGCAGTTTCAATGCAGCTTCAAAGAGCTCTAAATGAGGAATAGGGGTTTTATCTAGCAAAACAATTGAATCTTTTTGTAAAAGGCTTTTGACTTTCTTTGCATGTTTGCTTTCTAAACACTGGGTCGGTACTTCCGCCTACGTCACCTGTGTGTGATTACGTAATGCGTGAGGTCGGGCTAGTGAAAGATAAGCTTTTGTGGTTAAAAAGTATATGATTTTTTTTTTTTTTTAGAAAATGACTGATTGTTTCACTACATAAGACACTTATTCCTCAGCTGGGATCGTTTAGAGTCCTTTGAAGCTGCATTGAAACTCCAATTTGGACCTTCAACCCGTTGGCCACCACTGAAGTCCACTATATGGAGGAAAATCTTGGAATGTTTTCCTCAAAAACCTTAATTTCTTTTCGACTGAAAAAAGAAAGACATGAACATCTTGGATGACATAGTAGTGAGTAAATCAGGAAATTTTTATTCTGGAACTGAACTAATCCTTTAATAAGCAGCAAATTATGAGTTTATTAAGGCAAAAGTCATAGTTAATACTTAGTTAATAGTGAAAATTGATCCCCAAACCACAGTGTGACCATTTCTACAGCTATATTTTTAAACATACTCTATATAAAAGACCTGTGTGACCTTTTCGCAAATGTTACTCAACAACGGCAATTTGCTGAACACTAAATAAAGTCTGATTTGTGAAATATGGGCACTCAATCTTAATTTGCTGGTAACTGTTACGAGTTCTAAATAACCCGTTCTTGCAGCTCAGTTTCCAAAATTGGGTGAACTGGGAAGTTAAAGGATCTGTCAAGTCCAAAATCGAATAATTTTATATTTATAAACTGTATATATACACATTTGTATTTTATATAATATGTTTTTGTGATATGCAGTATATACATAAGCCCTCTGGAAGCAATAGAACAAGCGGACTCCTCTCTAGATTTTAGCAGGTTTACGTTTTTTTAGATCTCGGCTCTTGTATTGTCAGAAAGAGGGGACGTGCATTAAACAGAGCCAATAAGATGCACATGGACTGTTTCATGAACAGATGCGCGCTGAAGTCTCATGACACATTCCAAGCGGATGGAGTTATACTCACACTGAAAGATGAATATATACCTCTCCTGAGGTCTGTTTATAACTTACACCCTGTTTGATCATCATGATGCCACAATCCAGCTGGGAAAAATAATGGTTTCTGGAGGAATTTTTAAGTGTACTTGTGAATTACATCAAAAACAACATGATTTCAACACGAGGGCCTGCAAAACTCTGCGGTCTGCATATATATTTTTCCCTTGAAACCAATTTCTAGGTTGAATATCTATTTGTTGATTTATTCATTTAGCTTGATTTATATGAGCGCAGTGTACAATAAAGAGTGGATTTAGAAACTGTGTTTAAAGAGAAAACATACATTTTAGAGATAAATCCGCTGTTTTAGGAGAATCAGAGACCAAAAAGAAAAACGAGACACACAAAAGCGAAGAACTGAGGCGCTCAAACCACAACATGAGAGCTACATTTAGTAATATTTTAGGTCTAAACAAAACACAGGGCTTCTCTCATTAACCCCTAAAGCCCTTTCTACCTCTCGGGAGTCTCCAGTGGAAACAAAATGCAATATGAGACGCCCTGCTTTCCTCAAGGTACACAGGTACACAAATGAACCCTGGCTAACCCTCTGTGTGCTCGAGTATCAACAGGGGTCAGGGTTCGAGACAGATGAGGAATTCTTCGGTTAAGTAATGTCTGACCTGGGAACCTCCAGCCACTGGGACCAAGCATGTGAAGAGGTTTGCCACCAGCCCTTCCAGAGGGAAGCTCAGACCATCAATGTACACGGTGTAAATCAGACCCAAGCAGCCCTAGGAGAAAAAAACAAACAAACAAAAAAACATTCATCTAGTCCCTGACACACAAACACATGTAAAAACAATTCTGGACACAAGATCAGAGTCAATGTGAGTGGTGCAACAATACTGGTGTTGACCTAACAACTTGTTTCTGTTGCTACAGTTCCAAAGTTTTTCTTAATGACTGATATGGTGTTGATAGAATGTTCTGGGTGAATGTTGCGGTGTTGCTACAGTGTTCTAGGTGATTTTTAAGGTTTTCTGAGTGGTTTCTAGGGCGTTGCTAGTGTTATGTGTGGTTGCTAGGGTGTTGCTATAATGTTCTGGGTGATTTTAAGGTTTTCTGAGTGGTTTCTTGGGTATTGCTAGTGTTATGTGTGGCTGCTATGGTGTCGCTAGTGTTGTGGGTGGTTGCTAGGGTCTTCCTATACTGTTAAGGTGATTTAGGGTTTTCAAAGTGGTTTCTAGGGTGTTGCTAGTGTTGTGAGTGGTTGCTAGGGTGTTGCTTTAATGCTCTGGGTGATTTTAAGGTTTTCTGAGTGGTTGCTAGGGTGTTGCTAGTGTTGTGGGTTGTTGCTATTGTGATGCTAGTGGTTGCTAAGGTGTCGCTGTACTGTTCTGGTGATTTAGAGTTTTCTGAGTGGTTTCTAAGGTGTTGCTAGTGTTATGTGTGGTTACTGGGTGTTGCTAGTGTTATGTGTGGTTGCTAGGGAGTTGCTATAATGCTCTGGGTGATTTTAAGGTTTTCTGAGTAGTTTCTATGGTGCTGCTAGTGTTATGTGTGGTTGCTATGGTGTTGCTAGTGTTGTGGGTGGTTGCTCAGGTGTTGCTGTACTGTTCTGGGTGATTTAGGGTTTTCTGAGTGTTTTTAGAGTGTTGCTAGTGTTATGAGTAGTTGCTATGGTGTTGCTATACTGTTCTAGGTGATTTTTAAGGTTTTCTGTTGGTCAATATTCTGGTCCCTCCTACAATGAAAGTCTATTTTTTTTTATTGTATGCTCAAGTGAAAATCATAAGTCTGACAAGTCTTATCAACTAGATGAACAATTTGAGGTATCAATCATGTTTAGAGGACAAACAAATTAAATCCCTAACCTCAAGTAAGAGTGATAGTAATAATGATGACTTCCTTAGCAAACATCAATTAATAATGATATGTGCTTTAAAATGCTCTTTAGAGCATAAATCTGGAGATCTATCTATCTATCTATCTATCTGGGCATAACAGTGCCCTCTTAAATGGGTACAATGAGAAACTAAGGGATACGGTCTGTGACCATAAACTTTTGTTTTTTCACCAAGCACTACAGCTCAACTAACTTATTCCCAGGCACAGCTCATGCAGGCCAAAAATACAAAAAATTGAGACAGGCAGTCTGCATAAAACTTTGGATGAGAGGATTTCCTGCTTTTGAGCTGCTGTGATACCCCTCTGTCTCTGTAATCCCTGTTTTTATTCCATCAGCAGACATAAATCTTTGACTTTAATGACTTAAAAGCTGACGATCAATATCATTCTCAACCCAGTGATGGTTTTAATTATCCTAAATCCAACTACAGCTCATGCATGAAAATTCCTAGTTATGCACGTGTGATGCACATCAAAAATGCGAGTAAAAATGGATTTTGCTTAATAACTAAAGCTACCGGTTACTTAGGAAAAGGGTGATATTGCATGATATGCTAAAGAATAGCTCAGTCACTAGTTGGCTGCTCTCTTCTGTATCTTCAGTCTTTAACTCAATGAAAATCATGAAGCTATTTTAACTACACATTCCTGGCATCACTACAATATATTAGGAACAAAATATTTTTTTAAGAGGTGGTGTTTCAGAGAGAGATTGCATGAAATGCAATGGACAAACAGACGGACAGACAGATTTTTAATTACCCTAAATATTTCTGGGTAATCCAGCCTGGAGACGAGAATCAAACTTTTGGGTGCAAAGATTTGAGCTGGCTGGATCAAACTATCCTCCTCCTCTTCCTCGTCCACATCCTCCGCTCCATCCCCATCTGCCTCCAGCGTCTTTGAGCCCTGAAACAGAAAACAATCAAAAATAATTCAAAAAGTCTGGAATAAATAAAATTCCATGCCGCTGAGGTACTCTTCAAGTTAGTGGACAAGTACAGCGCAATCATATGAGATAAAGCCTGGATGTGATTCCGGAAGAACCAACATCTGGGTCAGATTCAGTCATGATGGCTTTGAATTAAAACAGTCTCTAATCAGCTTGTTTGTTATTAGACATAATAACAAACCCCTAACAACAGGGATGTGTGGTGGGCTTCTGAAATTAGGAGTTTGAGATTTTTCAAGTACAGTGTAAATTGTTATATTAAATATGTTATATTTTCGGTTTATATTTACACAGTAATCTTTACACAGCCATCTTACACTGCATGCAGTTGCTGATGAACATGACGTAGGATGATGACTGACTGCATGATGTAGCCTATTAGAATGAGTTATATGCCCCTAAAATTCAAAATATGAGGGCAATAAAATGCCCCTGTATGGGTTTTTGTCTTATTTGTCTTATATATTTATAACATATGATATAGTTTAGCAATATCACACATGCAAGAGTGTTTTTTCCCCACATATCTGCACAACTGCAAATGTGACACTCATTTTATACAAAAGCTCAATAAACAAGAAGTAAATACCATGTTTTAGACACAACATTGTATGTTTTGCTCCATTTTGCCAACGAAAATAGTTTCAAACAAAGTCATGACAGAATCATTATCCCTTCCGAGCAACATACAGCGATGTTTCGATAATGACTCCAAGTTTTTGAGTGAACTGAGTGAGCGAATGATTCAGTGACCCACTCATAAAGACAGTCCCTTGATTTGTTTCTGAATTCATCAGTAGTTTGAAAGAACCGGCTGAATGAATGACTGATTCACTCACACATTAAGATGTATCCGAAATCACTGTCTAAATAAGTACTACATTTGAATTTGAACTAACTTAGCGAAGTAGGGAAGTATTCAATTTCGGACGCAGCAAGTGACTTGCCGCCACCCACAGGTGGTTTTCATATGCAGAGTATCATATAATTTCAATTATTTCATTACATTAAAAAAAGAATCATTAAAAAATTTCAATAAATATTAATTAACCCATTTATTATGATCATTCATGGAACACTGAATCATTGTTGAATCGATCTTTTGGGGAGTAATTTCTCAGCTAAATTTGATGTGTGATTAATTTGCGATTGATATGATTAACTAATGGGCACATCATGTAATTAATTAGATTAAAAATTTAATTGTTCAACAATGAAATGCTAATTAATATTCTAACTTATTAAAACATTAGCAGACTCTAGAATGCTTCACTCACAGAGCATCATTTCAAGCTAATTTAGATTTGCGACCAAAAGTAGTGCTGTCTGAGCGGACGAGTTGTTTACTGCCTGACAGTGGAAAAAGAACAGCAAAGAGCGAATACTGAAAATCCTCTGTCCTCTGCGGAGATGGACAGAGTGTCTGATGGGGGATTGCAGGGCTCTGTTTCCTAACTCTTTTTTATTCACCACTGATAAATATCTGAGTTGAGAGAGCACTAGAAAATAATGCATAAAGATCACACGATTACATGGTCTCAGAATCACTGATAAAACTGAGCTTATGTAGACAAGCTTAATCTGTATAAAGTGACTGTCGCTCTGTATTCGGGCTCGATCCGGTTTCCTCAAAGAAACTAAAAACAGCACTGCACTTCAATACATCAAATGCGATAATGGTCATGAGGTCAGCCTAACAGCGCTGCCTTTTTTCAACAAGCAAGAGAAAACGATAACAGGAGCAAATTAAGTTAGGGGGTCCTTCATACCTATCAGACGAAAGCGTGACAGCGCGTTGACAGAGTTAGTGTCGCAAAGGATGGAGAAAGTTAAAATAGGCTCGCATGATGAATAAAGGAGGGTTGTTATGAAACCTGGAATAAAACAGAGGTGCTTGTCTATTTATAGATTTTGCTTTTGGAAACTGGCTGGGTTTTGGGTTTGTTTTGTGCAGGGGTCTTGTCCCAGGGGCTGAGATGCTATTTGAACTCGTTTAGGCTCACATTACAAGTCCTGCTTTAGTGTATGAGTTAAATGTGTGTAAATTGTCTCCATGTGAGTATTTGGAAAAATTCAATTTCCTAAATAATCACGTCCAAAGATGCAATCAGTGAAAAAACAACTCACAGTAATTACACCATGTACAACCCAAACTGAGTTTATGGGACAACGGGAGTATTAAGTCAATGATAAACTATAAATTTAGGCAAAAATGTAGTAGGTCACAAACTACATATCAAAATTAAATCAATTTAAGGGTTATTAGAAATGTACTCTTTGTATTCGTTTGGGATTTGGTTTAGAAAACCATTTTCAGCAAAATTACATAAAACAACAAAATATTAAGTGGTGTAATCATGAAGTGAAAAGCATTAATACATTTTTGGGGATTCACATCACAATATTTTAAAGGGGACCTATTATGCAAAAATCACTTTTATAAGCTGTTTGAACACAGTTGTGTGGCTGCACTGTGTGAAAACAACCAGCCTATAATGTTAAAAATCCACCAACTCATTTTTTAATAAAACCAATAAATCATAAACAGTCTCTCAAAACGAGCTGTTTAAGATTCTCCCTCTGTGCACGTCACTGAGGGGAAAAAGTCCCGCCCATTTGTGATGCTCTCTGCCCTATTAGCATAAACACAGCCCTGAGTGAGAA
>JAFVLL020016438.1:0-20857 GCA_021397915.2 Tor tambroides
CTGAACATTAACACACAAACGGCCACATCTGTTGAAGAAGCCTTTCCTCTCTCTCATCCTCAGGCAATGTCAACTCGATTACCGCAGGGTTGAAAGAGACAAAGATCCATCCACATGACTCCTCATCCTTTTAGGCCCATCTGCAAAGCCAGGATCTGAGGCCAACCCTGCCTGAAGAAAATCAAACCCTTTTAGAGCGAAGACAGAAAAATGCCAGGGTCGCCATGCTTTTCACTGACGCCGAGCTCTTCCTAAATTACCTTAAGCATATTTGTGGCAAATAGGATTCCGCCTCCTGACCTCCAACATTGTCTGTCTTCAGCGAAAGGTCTCTCCTTATTTCGCCATTTTTGTGAGGCGTCTCTCTGAGTGCACCCCGGTTTCTTTTCTATACGTATTCTGTCCGGCTCTCATGTGGCGATTTAACAAGCGCTCTCTGACTTTACATGAATAAGGGTATTAACAGCTATTTGCTCACAATCAGGGCAAGAAAATGAGGGACATATTTTTCGTTATGTTTAAGTTGCCAGAGTAAAATCCTTCATGCTGTAAAGCTGTAAAAGTCTTTGTTCTTGGAAGTAAAAGCTTATTCATCTTGTACTCTCGAGTGTAGTCTGTATTACAGCATGTTCGCCTTTCTCTATAGTGCAAAAGTCAAAGCATGCGGACTAGCAAAGCAGAAGCAAAAGATGGCAACTATAATAAAAATGAAATATTTTTTTCCATCTTGTCTGGTTTTCTAAAATATAAATCTAAAAAATGTAATACAAATATTCTACTTCTCATTACACTCTGAATCTATTTTTCCACACTGTTCCTTTTAAAAATGAGTAATTTTGCTTGCAACCTCAAAATGTCTTTATCCCATACTACTTAGGTCAGTACAAATATTAGTTTTCCATGTTTGTCATTTCTTGCACATGCAAACGTGTCTTTTCTGTCAGTGTTTATAACGTGTGTAGAAATGCAAGTGGGGGTTTAGAGGAGCCTGTGGGGTGACAGCAAGAGCTCTGTGGATGGTGTTAGCAACACGCCAGCTGCCCACATGTCATGGCCAGCACATCGCCCACTGACCCTAAGGCCGTACAGCCACACTTGTGTGTCCATCCCTCCCCCTAACGCAGACGTCCCTCACTGCAAACACGTCTACATACAAATACGACAGACTAAAGAATCTGCCTTCAATAGTATGTATGTGTACACCACCTTGAAAAATGTCTTACAGATTTACAATAAAGATGTTACCAAAAGATTTCTATTTCAATTAAATTCTGTTCTTTTAGACTTTCCATTCATCAAAGAATCCTGAAAAACATACATAATTCTTTCCACAACAAAAATATTAAGCAGCATTGTTTTCAACAATGATTATACTAAGAAATGTTTTTTTTAAACCAAATCAGCATTGTTGCGATTTCTGAAGACTGAAGCAATGGCTGCTGAAAATTCAGTTTTGCCATCACAGGAATAAATTACTTTTTAAAAATATATTCAAATGGAAAACAGTTTTAAATTGTAATAACCTTTCACAGACTTACTGTATTTTGTTTAAAAATATTAAAAAACCTTAGTGACTCTAAACTTTTGAACCTCTTAACTAAAAATTAATCAGTTGTGACCCTGGACCACAAAACCAGTCATAACGGTCAATTTTTTGAAACTGAGATTTATACAAAGCTGAATAAACAAGCTTTTCATTGATGTATGGTTTGTTAGGATAGGACAATATTTGCCCGAGATACATCTATCTGAAAATCTGGAATCTGAGGGTGCAAAAAAATCAAAATACTGAGAATATCGCCTTTAAAGTTGTCCAAATGAAGTTCTTAGCAATGCATATTACTAATCACAAATTAAGTTTTGATATATTTACGGTAGGAAATTTACAAAATTTCTTCATGGAACATGATATTTACTTAATATCTTAATGATTTTTGGCATAAAAGAAAAATTGATCATTTTGACCCATACAATGCATTTTTGGCTATTGCTACAAATATACCCGTGCTACTTAAGACTGGTGGTCCAGGGTCACATTTACTCAAACTCATGTCATTCCAAATTTTTTTTTGAAGAATACTGGTAAGCAAACATTTTTGGTTACCACTGACTTTCATTGTATGGACAAAAAAAATATATATTTTATATTTTATTTTTAAAAAAAATCTTATTTTGTGTTCTACAGAAAAAAGAAAGGCATACCGTTTTGGAATGGCATGAGGGAGAGTAAATGATGACTGAATTTTCATTTTTGGATGAACCAACTCTTAAAGTCACTATACCTTGAAAATCTTGCTCACGATTTACTGGAAAAGAGCGGTATAAACAATCTTCTAAACATTTCCTTTCGTGTTCTACAGAAGAAAGTAAGTCATACAGGTTTCGAAAGACACGCAGGTGAGTAATTTTCATTTCTGGCTGAACAAATCCTTTAAAATACACAAGAGAGTGAGGTAGTGTATTTCTTTATCTGAATGGAACATCTAAATAAATGTTCATGTTCAAAAAGATTATGAAAAAAACAACAATATTGTAAACCTCAATTGCCTTTTACAGTCTCACACTTCATCTCATTCCTCATCTCATCCTAAGCAGTCATCTCATTCTCCCCCAGGTCACTCGGCAGCATCAATAGACATCATCATAAACACAAGCAATTGGAGCGCGAGCGTGGCGAATCTCTCCAACTCCCCATACACAAGGTCATCCTCCAACCTGTCTACTCACAAAATAAAGGTTGCGGGGAAAGTCTGGAGCTTTGAAGCTCTAGAACTCCATTCGGTTAGAAGAGCGACACCCTGAGTTTCTGTTCCACATCTTTAAATATAACAGGAAGGATGCCTTGAAAAAAAAAAAAAAAAGAAAAATCACATTATAACTTCTGTGCCGAACGCAAACACTTGCATTCCTCTACCCCCTCATATACACACACAGTCTCTCTGGCTCTCATCTCCTCAATCTTTGGTTTCAAAGGGATGGTACAAGGCAGAAGGACAGGGGGTTATGCATTAGTACTGGTCAGTGCTCAAAGAGACTCCATCATAAATAATAAAGGGTCTGTGAAGGACATCCAGACTCTAGTTACCAGCTACGCACTGCACCTCGTATCGCACCAGACAAACACAAGATTGTCATTTTTCATCCAGCGATGGCCACCCTCTCTACCCGTATGATTAGTTGACGGCTTCAATTATCCCACGCGATGGAAGCAACATGCAGAGTGATGGGAGAATTTGTTTCGGGAATGTTTGTGAGCGAACATTCATTCATTCCTCAGTGGAGAACAGGTCTTGTTCTACTGTTTGTAAATACTGCATTCTTTTTTAAATTCAGAATAATAAAGGAAATGTTCTTTTCTATGTTACAGCACAAGCACTACTTTGAGGAAATATGAATTTACACTAAAGTTTGGGGTCAGTAAGTTCTTTTTAAGAAATTCACAAACTTAAAAAAATATATATATTTTTTTTTTATCAATTTTGATCAATTTAATACATCCTCTCTGAATAAAAGAGGATGTATTAAATTTCAAACTGACGAGTTACGCAATATCGCGTTCAATATCGCAGATGAACTACGGCTCTGTGTATTAAATGCCGCTCCATTTGAAAACAGCTGATGGAGATTTACCGCTAATCAAGGAACCGGCTTTACTGACGAGATGCGCATGCATATCGCATGAGATATATCGCCCAGCCCTAAAATGGATTTGTGTTTGAAATGATTTCTACTTAACTTCAACCAACTTTTTATCAAAGAATTCAGAAAAAAACATTCCACTGTAATAAATAAATAAATATGCTGTAGTTTTTACAACATTTTGGCAGCTGTGGAATAAGTAGCAGAATAAAAAATTCATCGTAAGTAGATTTTCCACAAGCTGAAGTATATACTAATATATAGAAGGTGCACAGAATCATTCATGCAAAAACAAAACACCATCATGGTAACACACATGATACTTAAATAACGCAATAATCATTCATTAAACAACAGAAGATGTAACATAAAACACAAATGTATATAACTGATAACAAAAACTATTAAGAAATATGATTATTTAAACAAAATAGTTTCAAATGGGGAGTTCATGCAGGGAATTCTGGGTATATCAGAATTTAGATATATCAGAATTACAGTTTTTGAATGTAAATAATACGTTGATTTATACTTTTTAATACGTCTAAAAACTGTACAATTAACAACATTTTACAGTAAAATTACAGGAAATGTCTGGTTAGATCTTTTACAAATTTTCCCTGTATATAGTATGGGAACTTGCCGTTAACCTATTAACAGTTTGTTTTTTTTCGTAGCGTTTTTACGATATTTTACAGTTAAAATTACACTCATTTTTTACAGTGTACGGTTTCCATAAAAATATTAAGCAGCACAACTGTTTTCAACATTGATAATGATAAGAAATTGTTCTTCAGCACAAAATTAGCATATTAAAACAATTTCTGAAGGAACATGTGACACTGAAGACTGGAGTAACGGCTGTTGAAAATTCAACTTTAACATCACAGAAACAAATTACATTTTAAAATGTATTTGTAAACAGTTAAAACAGTTATTTCAAATTGTAATATTCACATTTTACCAATTTTATCACATTTTTTATCAAACAGATGCAGCCTTGGTGAGCATAAGTGACTTCTTTCCAAAACATTAAAAAGTCGTACAGACCCCAAACTTTTAAACGGTACCATACATGGTGGTCATCCAATTTCCAGTGCCATCCAATTTCTGATGTGAATCATTTCTAAAAGAGCAAGTACATTTTCACAACACATGATTAAATGGGATAATTTCAGCTTTATGTGACAAAGTTTTGCATTATTGTTTCACATACGTGACTTACTGTATGAACAGCACCCAAAAAATTCATTTAACTAGCATCTCCGTAAGACGCTGCGAGGCAGTTTGGAGATTAACTTTGAGCACAACACAAGAAACATTCACTTCAATCAGCGAATACTTGTGGAACAACCCAAAATATCTTCAATAACAGCCCTTTGTCCTATTGAGCAGAAAATGCCTTCCTCCATCCATTACAAACTTGAGATGGAAGTGCCAATTAATTTCCCCTGTCCTCGCTGACCATACCAGCAGCATGTTTCAAAAACAAAAGAGGACCCTGGACTGCTCCTGCCCAACCCCTGCAACCCCCCTTCCCTGCTTGAATAGCATCTTATCTGTAGCCGCTGGCGGTACAGACGCATTAGCGAGTGGATTACACATGCTTGGTAGGCATGCATTAGGGAGATGGGGGCAGATCCCAGCTCAAAGCAGCCAACTAAAGGCCTGAGCCTGCCCTATAATGAGATCTAACTCCTGAGGAGAGGCACTCGGGGCTAGTGCGCTCTATTTAAAGAGGGCCAGCCTCATTTAAAAGACTGTGTCTGTGTCACTTTATTACTTAACCTGAGTGAGGCACATCAAGGCCCTTTTGCATTAGCACCGAACCCCCTTCTCCCTATTTTCAGCTAAGCTGATTACACAAACATAAAGTGTGTGTGTTTTTTTTTATTTGGGGGTCCTTAGAGGGAGCAAAAGAGGCTAATGTGTATGTGCATGCCGAACGAGGCCGAAAAAGGACCAGAACAAGAAACAAATGTGTTTTGCTTGTGGCGAGCCATTAAAACACTATTGTCTTCTGCAGAGCTGCTTTATAGCTGAATCAAATTTGTTTAATAACTGATGAATTTTGCAACTTCTACACTGTTATTGAACTGAATTGAATCAACGCTGAACTGACTTGAGCTGAATAATGACACTATTGCCTTCTGTAGAGCTGCTTATAGTTGAATTGAACGTGTTTCATAATTGAATAGCTTTGCAGTTATTGAACTGAACTGAAATAACACTGAACTGATTAGAGCTGAATAATGATACTACTGTTTTGCTAGAGTTGCTTTAAAGAAGAATTTGGTTTTGCCTCATAATTGAAGTTTGCATCTTTGATTTTTACTTCTGTGAAATCTGTTTTGTATAAACCGCAATAGAAATAAAGGCGACTTGACTTAAAACACGCTAATTTATGGCTCCAGGGGGCTGTTTCATAAAAGACGCTAAGAAAAGCGGGGATTAAAGTCCAAAACCTGACTTGAAATAACCTAACAAATCAATCGGGACTAAAGCGGTTTCATAAACGACAATTTAAATTCACGCAATCTCACTAATTCGATCCAGGTTCAGTGAGTCAGGATAATTTGATGCGCACGCTTATTCTTAAACAGCCCTTAATGTCGATCACTGATCAAATCAATCCCCCATGGCAAACAGTGAATATGTGTGCTGTTTAATGCATTTGAGGCATTGTGTTTTTCCTCAGTGCATAACAGACACGTCACAGGTATATTTTTCATGTTAGAAAGTCATGCAAATATATAAATTTTGCTGTCAGGAGTGGACGAGGCTTACGCGAGCGAACGTAGATTTTTAATCCTACATATAAGTATATTTTTATGATAGCAGTAACTGTAAATCAAATGTAATCTTAATACAGCCCTACTAGCTCAAATGAGTATGTGTTCCTCTTAACAGTTAAAATTTAGTCTGATTTCTATTATTTATTTTAATTTTTAATTCAGTGATTTTAACTTGTAATTTAGCGTTTTAATGCTTTAAAGAGCAATTTTAGAATGTAATGTTTTAATGTTCTATCCATAAAAGGTACAGCTGTCATAAAACCTGAGAGAAAGGCTGCATGGCTAGAAACTGCTGATCAACTGAATGCGCAAGTAGCAACTATGTTAAAATGTTTTCATATATCTTAAAAAAAAAAAAAAAAAAAAAAAAAAGAGTCATTACATTTTGGGCACAATACATTAAATACAGTTGGCTGGAGCCTATTTTTTTATTTGATTATTTAAGGTGTATTTTCTGTATACTTTTATTTTTGGACTAGTAATAAAGTCAACTAATTGTATGTGAGAGAGTCAGTGGTAATATTGATGCGTTCCTATTGGTCAGTGTTAGAGGAGCTCAGCTTAGCCGGACAGTTAGCCTGCTCCTGATCAGGTTAGTTTCTCAGAATAAGTTGCCAGAGTGACTGAGCTTGAGCTATGGTCATTCTGCTTTTGGAAACCAAATCAAGAGAAAATAAGTCAGAATTACTGAAATAAGCCTGGCTTATTTGGTAAACTAGTTTTATGAAACAGCCCCCAGGTTGACTTTTAGATGCTCTGGATTACTTTGAATGACAATTGGTTGTCAAAACACATCTTCTCAGCTCAAAATACAATTTCCCGACTCAAAAAGTTGCGGGTTCCACTTGAATGGTACGTTCTCCTCTTAAAGAACAGTGCATTGAGTCATAAACCTTCTCCCTCTTCTCTTGTCTACAACAGATACATTTTCCTCTCAAACTCCCCCTCAATTACACAAATCAATACACATTTCTTTTATCTTTTCGTGCCTTTTTTTCCTCCCGTTCTCTCAGCTGAAGGTGACCCCTGGGCTGGAACGTGTCCTCCATTTCGGTGGAATCGGTATAAGTGCTGGCCATTTGGCGTGGACGTTAAGTGTATGAAATGAGTGGCCCTGTCTCTCTCTGGTCCTCTCCTCCTGACAGGCTGATGATAGAAGCGTCACATCCTGGGCCCGAATAAAATGCAAACTGACAAGAGACAAGGCTTTGGTGGCTGAATATAATGCCGGATTGTGCCTCCGAGTGCCTTATTATCTTGTCTTGAGATGCTGGAGAGGAGGCGGGTCTCTTAGAAAAGAGTAGACAGCCACTGTATACACACACACACACACACACACACACACACACACGCACACACACAAGACATCTCCTATTTTGCGAGTAAGAGCGAAAAAACAGGAGTTTGGCCTCCTAACCACTGCTTTTGCAGCTAATGTACCTGACAATAAATAGGGACGGGGTTGTTGGGCATGTTTGCGTGTGATAGCTGGAGTGAAACCTGGAGAAATTAGCTTTTTAAAAGGCGGGGGAGGTCGAAAAACATCGGAAATTGAAAGTGAGAGGAAAATAAAGGAGAAAGATGTTATTCTGAAGTCGACGGCCTTAAATTTAGTCATAATCTTGTTCCGAATGACACAAAAAAAAGGTTTAAAGCAGACAGTATAAACACGCGGTTGAGAACTAATCAGCCTCTTTTATCATAAACACCACCAGAGCAGGCCTGCTGAATCAGTCAAGGATTTTTAAGAGCTTTTTGAATAAAAGCAGCTGGGTCTTAAACATTTTCTAACCTAAACGCATTTTACGTTTTAATACATTGAGTGTGCAGAAAATGTTCAGTGTAAAACAAAAAATGAGATTTAGATTTCTAAAACACTTTTATTTTTACCAGCACCCAAACTGTCATCATGCTTTCTTAGGGAGATTCGACTATGAAGAGTTAACATCTTTCCGTAAAGATTGACAAAACCCACAGAATGTTCTATCCACATCGCACAAAGCGAGGACCATCATACTCTCCATCTTCTCTCTCTGCGACCCTTCATACTCCTGTAGAATCCCCACCGCCCCCCTTCAACTTTTGAAAGCAAATGTCAAGGCCGGTCTTTTGTCGGATGTTACACTTATGCGTTTGTGCGGAAATTAGCCTGCACATTTGTCCATACATGATCAAGTGATTCTTTGATGTGGCCTTTTATGCTGAATTTTCCATTGAAAAACATTTAAGCAACATTCTTGTTATCACCACCTACACTCAATCGGTGTTGAAAATCAACCTAGGAAAGAGATGAAAAGTCTTTTAATTCCCTCATCCTCTTGGTCAGATCTTTTCAAACAGGGGACGCAAAAGCTCACTCAATGCCACGTATCAATCTGTCGAGCATCAATTGATTCGCTAGACATATGTATTGCACTTCTGTGACCTTTAAACGTACAGAACCTCCTTTGAGGGCAGCAGAAGATGATTTAATCAAACAATATCTAGCCGTAGAAAAGAAATCACTTCAGTATAAATCCTCTTACGCAGTTGATGGGAAAAATACTGCCTCTTGAATGTTCAATATGAAGCTTTAAATACAGATTGTAAGCATTTAGAATATAAACGCAGATCATGTAAATCCACCAAGTTTAAATTAAATGGTCTAAACTAAAGTTTAGTGCATTTTTTTCTTATAACACACAATATGGTTCAGATTTATTCTACTTAACTGATTTATTTTTAAATCATTTTAATTATTTCAATTTTGTTGTTCCTTTGGTTTCATAGTATATATTAAAATAATGGCATTTTATGTCAAAAAAGAGTTACATATTTCACAAATAATTGATTCTTTTAATGTCTTTGTTTTCATTGTAAGAAAATATTCTAAAAAAGGTTTAACAAATAAGCATATATATATGCTTATTTGTTAAATAAGTGAAGTAAAATACAATAAGTGCAATAAAGTTCAAATAAAAACAAAATATCATAACCTGCACTACTTTTCCTGTTATTTCACATCTTTCATTCTCAATTCTTTCTGTAACCAATGTACAATGGCCTTTCAGACATTTCTCTGATAGGCAACTGTACCCAAGGACAGATTCAGCCGTGCCCATTTGCCCCGAGCGGCCCCTTGGCACTGCCCACGGCCCATACCTGGTGTATCTCTCATAGGGCAAGAAAAGAGCAGGGATGCTCCATTTGGTGGCCTTAAAAAGAAAGGCCAATCTTTTTTTAATAATGCTAAACCTAGTCTGACCACATGCTAAAAAATGAGAAATGTATTGATTCAACAAAATAAAAAAAAGGTCTGAAAAAGAATGCGCCTACATCAAAACTGTGTATGTGCGCGCATATGTGTTTGTGTAAGTGTGCAAAAAAAGTGAGATTTTACAAAAAGAATAGATTGACAGATAGACAATGAGCTGTAAAGCTGAGCGTAAAGAGAAAAAGCAACAAGCAAACAAAAGCAGGTTTGATGCTTATTAAAGAAAATTGTAACACTGGCATTATGAAAGAGTAACTGGGCTTTTCTTGCCTTGGGATATTCTAAAAAATTCATCAGACTGACAGCGGGAACCACTAGACTGATCAGGGCCTGACAGAGAGGTTCGGACGGGGATCAGACACAAACACCCCCCCCTTGCCAACACCCCCCCTGCCCCAACTCCCAAAGTCAAATCAGCAAAAAGACCCGCCGTGGTGACACACCATCACCGTGGTGACAGCCTACACTGCGCCCGCCCGCAGTCCCGCTCCCAAATCCATTCTCTCCAAAAATTCAGTCTACCGCGTTCTAAACTATGCGCCCCTCGCATACACACACATACACTCTTGTTATGTGCGTTTGCTGCACATAAGGGGGGTAGCTGATGTTTGATGTATAATTCATCTCAAAACACCAAGCAATACTCTTTATTCTGTTCTTTTAATGTCTAATGTAACATAGCTTCAGTGATAGCTCAAACCGGACTGTAATGAGGACCGAGTACCTGAGTCAGTTCATCAAAAGCAAGGTTATTACAGAATGAAAAAACAATGTGAATTCAGCAATAATGCTTCATAATTCATCATTATGACCTCGGGAAAAAAAATATATTAAACCTGCTAATTATTTTTTAAGCAAATAATGTAACAAAGTGGAAAATTAGACACTTCCATATTTACATACACAGTGGAGATATTCTAAAACGTTGTGAATAAAAGCATGTATTTTTCATACATTTCTAAAAACGAATTGTTTGGGTTTTATTGTAGATATAAAAAGTCCTCTGGCAGCATTAAATGTTTATTATGATCAGGTAAGTGGCAGGGGATCAGAATCTATTATCATTAATGTAATGCTGTTAGTTCTAACATAGAGAGCAATAGAAAAGCTCCCTACGGGCATCAGTCAGTCTAACTATGAACACAGACAAGAGGAAGATGCAGTCACAGCTACTGAATATCAAACCTGAAGCACAGAATCCAGCCTGACTTTACACTGTATCAACTGAAATAATAAGCTTTAGAAATATTTATGAGTTAAATTGCTGGTAATTACAGGAATGAATGCAAATAACAGCAGACGCGTTCGAGGCTGAGTGCAAACACTTCTAAAGCATTTAAGTGTTCTGAGGAGGTCACTTTATTAGGCTGGAATTTCAATAAAGAGGTTATTCTTCACTCCTTTTTATGCATGAGCTGTTTTAAATTTATTTGAAATATTGTACTGCATCTCTGAGAGCATGTTGACTCTCTTTTATTAATGTAATTTTCTAATAAAAATCATGTTACAAATTCGTCAGAGGTGGTGTGTTGTGTACACGTTCGCACTTGTGCTGCTTTGTTCTGCCATAAAAAGTGAATTCTTCGAGAATAAATTGTTCTGAATTCAGTATTATCCACATAAGTGCAACAGCAAATGAGTTTTTTTTTTTTTTGTAAGGTACAAGATTATATAGCAGAAAAGGACATGCAAGAAAAACAAAAAGTTAGAAAATTCCTATAGAACATAAACCACAGGTGAAAAATAAATGTTAAAATGATGTTTGGAGTCTATAAACTCAATAGCAGGAATTTGAGCTGAGAAAATTGCAGGTTGATTCTGAAACATGGCTTATGTGTTTCTGACTACTATTCAAATTGAAAAATGAAATTCTGTCTGAAAGAAGCCAGCGGCAAAGTTACACAAGTCTTAAAGTATATCATTAATGTTGCAAATTTGACAACCACAGCAAACAGTCCGTCAATGCATGCTGAATCCAAATGGTTTCAAACTTGTGTTTTCACACACTGTATCACTGCTGAGCAGTTTAAGGATTTCTAGGCTTTTTTTTTCTGTTAAACAAGGTCAGAGCAATCTTTCTGACTGCAAGGAACATCAAATTTTAACATATCACAGAAGAAAACACTATTTTAGGATGTTAAATTCAACATTTTAAGATTTTTAAATATTTTGTGCCAGTTTTCATTAAATATGCCAAAATTCGATAAAGTATGCTCTGTACTCAAAGATAAAGCATAATTAAAGAGCCTGTTTAATGATCAAAAGAATTTTTAAATGTTTTTAAATTAAACTTCATCTAGCATTCTGGAATATTAACCATACTAAACTTGAAATCCATGATAGTATTACACTGAAACAGACCTTTTCATAATTATAATAATCAACATTAATATACATTAATACAACATTAACACAACATTAATATAATACACACACACACACACACACATACATAAGTTAACTTTTAAAAGTCCTGTTATTTTAGAAAATAAAAATAAGAAATTAGAATAATAAATAAAGAATAATAAAAATAAATAATGACAATAATAACAATGTTGACTGTTGTTTTATTATTATTACAACATCAAGTGTCTTTTGAAGAGATTCAGGTTATATGCTGCTCCTCATCAAGAATATACAATTCAGTCTACTTAGATCTGAACTCCTCATGAGGCCGTGGAGCCACAACAATCACATTTCTCTCCCTCAGGCCTCTTCACTTTCTCTCATTTTATCTTCAGCCTAAGCCGAGGAGATCTCAAATGTGAAGAAAGATGAGTGTGTGTGCGAGTGTGTGTGTGTGTGAGTACATTATATGTCTCCTGTTGCCTATTTGCCCCAGACTCTGTCACATTTTTCTGCTTTATGAACACCAACAAAAAAAAAAAACTGGTCCCTACATACCGCATGGCTGCACCCCACCAGCGTCACAGGAAAAGGACACTTCCTCCACAAGCTTTCCACAGTGGAAATTTGATAGATTAGCAGTTAACATGCATTGTGAAATACACAGGGTAAATTTGGAGAACTTTTCAAACATTTACAGTCTATAGAAACCCAACTAAAATCTAAGGAATGTATATGAATGCATTCACAGACGCATAATCTGAGGTCACTCAGCATTTAAAAGTAGTAAGAGGAACAAATATCTTCAATCTCCGATCTCTTGACCCCAGATCCACCTACACCTGAACCACAACTTTTACCTGCTCTGCTCCAGCACTTTCTACCACAGCATCTCGCAAACACAAACAAACAAACACACTCTCGCCGGTGTTAAGTTCCCCCGCTCATGACCCCGGGTGTCATGCACAATAACGAGGAGGATGAAGGCTGGACTTACCATACATCTTCTCCTCCGAGTCAGTGTCAGCTGACAGCAGCAAGGGCTCCTCGTTGAGCTCGCTGTCCGGGCTGGCCGCTTTGTCGTCATCCCGCAGCTCGCAGGCGTCCATATCGGCACGCAGAGGGAACAGCGGTTTGCTCAGCTGCCCTGTGATCATCGGATCCTGGAGGCGAGCGGAGGAACGACCAGGTCGGGAGGACAATGAGGGGGGGAAAAAGGCAAAAGAAGTGATGTTAGCTTTGGTGTGCACTGGTTCACTCTCAGTGGGTCTCATGTGCACACATGCCCGCTCATTTCCTCGCTTTCTCTCTCTCTCTCTCTCTGCTTTCTGAAACTCACCACCTCTTCTAACACTCTCTAGCGCTTGCTCTCTCTCTCTCTATCTCTCTCTTTTCTGATGGCTGTTGCTGCTGGTTGTAGTGCTGAAGTGCTCTTGTGTATGGCACAAATTTGAAAAGATTTTGGTTAAAAATGCTCCACTTGTCAAATGACTCATTTTCACGAGTATCACCAAGAGCCATCAGCATTAAAATAGAACACTTAAGTTACATATAAATGTCACATTTGTCAAGCAAAAAATTGTTTTAATTAACAAAAGTTTTTGCATTTAACAATAAGACTGCAAATGAGAATTAAAATGTTGGTTTTTTTAACCTTGCTTGTCAAGATGATATATATGTATTAATACTTTAAATAAAACTGCTCTTTGGGTCATCACATCTGATTGGATGAGAACATTCAGTGTGAATATTGAGAGAATATGTAAAGCAAAGTTGAATGAAGTGGGCCATTACATTCACAATGAAGTGCAGCTGAATCTTTCTCTAATATATATGTACTCTAGAATTAATACTTTAAATAAATTGCTTTAAATAAAACGATAAGAGACAGAGTCAGCAGGATGATAACAATTAGCATTGTTGTTTTAAGTATTAATTTTAGAGTTCTTCTGAAGAATTATTACTTACACTTTCTACATGATTTAAATACAATAAAGTTAATTAAATAATTAAAAAACAATTGAAGAAATGAGTTCAATAAATAACAAATAGAGGTTTTTTTTTTAAAACAATCAAATGAAATAAACAGAAGCAAGAAAAAGTTATATAACAAGAAACTTACCAGAAGGGTGCTTCCAGATTAAAGAGAAAAATATCAGAATTTTTATGCTCCAAAAATCTAACTTTGCTAAAATCCACGAGCAGTTAGAGCATGCCAGAGTGTTATGTGAGATCAGTCAGTGCATGCTTGTCACAAAGCCCAAAAACCAGTGTGGATAACGCAGATAGATCAAGTGAGCACTGCTGGTGCGAGCCTGGGATTGCCTCTGGAGACTTGCTCGAGATGTCACCTCCACTCTCTCTCTCTCTCTCTCTCGTGCGATTCAGAAGTACCTCCCCCCACCCCTTCTGATGGTGAGACACACAAACAAATGTGTAGACATAGGGAGAGCAAAAAAGCTGCTTTTCTCTTTTTATGGTCCCTTATTTATAGAGTCGTTTCTGCCCAAATGAGTCTGAGATGGGGGCCAGGTGATCCGCTCGGATCAAGCGCCGTCACAGGGCTTCTGCCCCCCCTGGTTTCCGCCCCACCTCTTTTCGTCCTCGGGGTGGTCGATGAACGGCAGCCCGTGGGGCCTCTGTTAATGCGCTTATCAGATGGAGTGCATGAGAGTTTGATATGACACATGATAATCTATGAAAATGTTAATCAATAGGAATAGTTTAAGCTGTCATTCGTGGTGCAGCCCGCTTGGTCAATACTCTACGCTTTGCAACAATGTCTCTTGTCATCGCTTCACTGGACTTTTTCTCAGTGCACTTATGCACAAGCGACTCACCGATGCATCGATGCGCCCCTCTATTTCGGAACGGCGCTGAACGAGGGTGCTTCTAATGCTGTATTCATTTAAGGCACAACATCCATCCATCCCTCCTCCCGTTCCTTCTCTCCCCTTTGAGCTGCCTGATAGGTCCAGTGGAGGGCAAAATTAATACCTAATTGAATTGTGAAGTCATCAAAATAATCAATACTTTTTTATTATTTATTCTATACAGTCTGTTGACTGAACGAGAGCTTTGAGAGGCCGAGGGAGAGTGAGAGAGAGAGAAAGAGGGGGGACAGGCCTGAGAGGATGCAATACAATGTAATTTTCACCACGGGCTGCTGGAGAAGAGAGGGCACAATAAAACAGAAGGAAAAATTACAAGAAAAAAAATGAGGGAAGAGAGAATGGGAATTTTTCCACAAGTTATAACCAGATTTCGACATTTTCTGAAGAAAGCGCTTGTTTTCACCACGAATCTAGGGTGGATGTCAGGGTGTTGCTATTTAATTGCTAAGATGTGTAAGGTCTGAAAGGTTGGTTCTTGGTAGTTGCTAGTGGTTGCTCATTGTTAAATTTTATATTAATTTAATACACGCTACCGTCCAAAAGAAAGATTTTTTGAAAGAAGTTAATTTAGCAAGGACACACAAATTCTATTCATGAAAGTATTAAGCAGCACAACTGTTTTCAACATTGATAATAAAAATAAATGCTTCTTTTAAAAACCAAATCAGCATATTAGAATGATTTCTGAAGGATCATGTGACACTGAAGCCTGGAGTAAAGGCTTTACCATCACAGAAATGAATTACATTTTAAAATATATTAAAATACAAAACAGTTGTTTGGAATAGTATTTCACAGTTTTTACCTTTTTTATCAAATAAATGCAACTATGGTGAGCAAAATAAACTTATTTCAAAAAATTTTTTGTCCACTATTTGCAGGTGCCAGTACAAATCAAATTAAACAGTGACGCTCTTTTGTTATTTTTTTCTCAAAAAGAAAATCATCATAATAGAAGCCATGTAAAGTCATAGCGTCTATCTCAAAGTCCTGCCTTCTCTCGTTCTCTCTTTTTTTCCTCACTCTCTCTCTCACTCTCTCACAGTTAATTACACTAATGAAACAGGGACTCCCAGGGCAGTTCTTCATGCCAAAGAGCATATGTGAAGGGACCTGGGGAGTGTGTGCACGTGTCAATGTGTGTGTACCGTATGCGTGTGTGTTTGGGATCGCCTTACTCCCTCTCGGCCACACAGGAGGAGAAACAAGAAAAAGCACTCGAGCCCCTCTCCCTCCCTTTCTCCTTTTGCCTACTCTGAGAGTCATTTCTGAACCTTTTTCCTCATAAGATATCCATGCTAATTGCTAATGGCCTTAGCTGCCAGGGTCTCTGTGGTCCCCGGGGCCACAAAAAGGGTCTCAGAATGGTCCAAAGACCCCTGAATAGTCTTCTGATCACACTTACTTTATATATAAAAAAGTATACTATACTGCAACTAAATGTAAGTATATATTTAGTATATTCATTAACTGTAATGTTAAACACTGTTCAAAGCAGGAAACAATGGCCTAATGGCTCTTAGAATATTCAATTGTGCCGATTTTTTTAAATATTGAGCTTTATATAATTTATAATTATTTATTTGTAATGATTATATTATATACTTGCATGTTGTTGCTCTTTTGTTGGTTTTGATTGCTTCTATTGTCCTCATTTGTAAGTCGCTTTGGATAAAAGCATCTGCTAAATGACTAAATGTAAATATATTTATAATTATTTATAAAATAAATGTATATAAACTCAGTGATAATCACCATAAATATAATTCATTAAATATAAATAATTAATTTGATTTTATAATAACTAATAAAATCAAATTTGTTACATGAGCCATGTACGACTTCAGACAGGTTTTTGTTTGGAGCGAGTTTAAGAGGAATCTGTGTAAGCATCTGGAAATCCTCTGAGTGTCATTTGAGTTCTATTTAAACTCAGAGCAGTTTCCTTCAGAACCAGCTTTTGCTTTTGTGTTAAAGCTCTGTCTCCCCCACAGGGCTAGAAAAATATCACCTCTGCCTGGAAGCCAAAAGGATCCTTCAGGGACAGTCTCAGATCCCCTAAAATCTTAAAGGACACGTTTTCTCAAATATAGCCTACATTATACATACACTGTTACATTGCTTAATCATCACTCTGAAAGCACACAAGGTGTTTTCAGAATTAAAAAAAAAATGTATTCTCTTAAAACAGTAATTATGTACAGTATGATTAACATAGGGCTACAAGAACTAATTGATAAAATCATTAATGATAGATAATGGAAATAATCGCATAAAACGCATCTGGAAAACAGCAGAACATGCAGAGTGAGCTGCTGCTTGAAAAATGCCCAATCCAAGTTGTCCTAAACATGAAAATGCTTTATATCAAGCATTTCAAACAAAAGCATATATTGTAGTTTAAACTGGCTTGCCATTTCATGTGCTTTAACAGATATGAGTGCTCTTTAATGCATTTAAGAGCATTAATTTATAATAAAGTTACTTTTCCTACTTTCATAATAAAAAAGTGGGACACTTTAATAATCTTCATCATTATTATTTGTACATTCTTTCATTACTTCCATACCAGTTGAGGATGAACTAATGCTGATTTTCTAGGAAGAAAATCAAGAAAAAAGCCTAAGGAAGATATGCCTATAATGACAAACATGATTAAGTCTTTGTATTCCCCAATCTATATTTTACATAATATTTAAAATCAATTAATTTGCATAAGTGCTCTCAATCTCGTTATGTCCGTACAATTGAAATATTTACGTAGAATGACCCCTAATTGATTTTTATTTCCAGGAAAATTGATGCATGGCTGAATTTATGGTGCATTTGTCAAAGCAACAGCCGGTCTCTCTGTGATGCTGCTCAGATGAATCTACTTAATTGACTGGGATCAGAGAACAGTGAGAAAATGTGTCATAACCTATCAAAGATGAGTGCTGGAGAAAGCTGTGATGCTTCAGACACTATCAGGACCCCCTCAGATAAATATAAAGAGCCATTGATTGTTCAGGAGAGTGAGTTTGTGTGCATGGGGTTTTTTTTACGCTTCTTTTTTTCTTTCGCTACATCGATCTCAGAGCTGACCTTATGGTGCATCAAAGCCTACAGGAGCTAATCTGGCCTCTGTATTACGACCTGAGCATGGAAAGATAGCGTTCAAGACGGAAGGGGGTGAAAGAGATAGAAAATACAGAGAAACCTGCGGGAGGAAGTGTATTCACATGTGTTAGTGAGAGAGATTAAAAAGAGGAAGTCCAAATACTCACATAAGAAGTATGTACTCAAAGGTCTTCATCAGCATGCTTCCATGGTCGGTCACTGACGGTAACATTATCTGGACTCTCATTGGCTGCTAGGCAGTGCAGGTCTCAGAGCTTGTCTGTTGTCTGACACTGACAAATAGTTTTTAATACCCTGAATTTCCAGCATCTTCTGCCTAGCATATATAGTGGACAACAGATATCAGAGTGTATGAATACACACAGTTGCATGCACATACAAACATTACTAATTAGTGGTTAACTGTCTTGCTAACTAAGCAAAGGTAAGCAACACTATTATTATTACTCATTAGGGCTGGGTTTTGACACAGACTTCACAAATTAAATTCTTAATTGATATTGATTCGTTTGGATATCTCACAACTAATATGCATATGTAAACTATGAAGGGAACCCTGTCAGTATATTACTATATTAAAATGATCAAGACGGTCCAAGTTTAGTTGCTATTTAAATTGATAAACACTCAAATAAAAACTGAGTTGCATAAAAACATTTAAATTGCATATAAGGCAATTTTATAGCAACCTTTTAATTAGATAGCCTACTCCAATTTGATGTTTAAATATATAAAACCGCGGCTGTCATACAAATTTCTTTTCATTACAGATTCAAACATGTAACGTTAATAAATGAGACATCACTAACAGGCTAGCCTAAAATATAATATAATGAATATGTAATATAGTGCATATATTTAGCAAAATGTTCTTCTGTATAGTTATATTTTCTAACAAACTAACGAGCTAGAAAGAGATTGAATGTGTTTCATGAGGAAAGTAACATTACGTGACATTAAGTTGTTTTATGGACGTCTTTCCGCGGTTAAAACACAGCTAAAGAGACTACATGCGATGTCATATATTTCGGTAAGCTGTACTGTTTCTTTCAACATACCTTTCTGGTGTTCATTCATGTTTATTTTATGTTATAGTAAAGAAGAAAAGACGCTCGGTTCACTTGTGATTCGCGCCACCACTTAGTGGCTACAGCGGTCTGTCACGTGATGTTAAAGATCAACATAGACGATTTTTAAAACTACATTTTTATCTTTAGCATTATCATTCTTGTTGTGAATGTACCTTAAATGTTCAATCTTTGAATTTAAGAATCAATATCGGTTCATCAAATTTAGGATTGATAAAAATAATGTCAGGGATGTGAACAAATAGCCTACTGTAAACAAGATAAACAAACCTTTAACCATTAATATTAAATGTTGACTTGTAAATCATTTGAATTACGGACATTATAGCTTAAAGGGTTAGTTCACCCCAAAATGAAAATTCTGTAATTAATTACTCACCCTCATTTTGTTCCAAACCTGTAAGTCCTTCGATTTATTATATTATATATATATATATATCAGGGGCGTAGCCACGGGTGTGCCGGTGCCACCCACAGTGGCAGCTGGCACACCTAAAAATAGATGCAGAATTATTTTTTATAATCGTAATAAACATGCGGCGCTAGGGAGGGTCTAGCAGGTGCTCCAGCACCCCTAAGAAAGACCAAAGAACCCCCATATCACCCCCACACATAAAAAATGAAATAAATTAAAAACATTTGACTCATTACGCATGCATAACTCGTGCATTGCAATATAACGTGACGTGATTAGCAGGCGCACTTTTCGAAATGTCACAGCATTTTATTTTAAAAACGGATCGGTTCATTGTGCAGTAGGCCTGCCCCCGACTAAAGATTTTTCTAGTCAACTAGTCACACGTTTATATTAAATTGATTAATATAATAACCTAACCATCCTTTAATGTATAGGCGTAGGCTATAGCCTATTCGGTGCTCAAGCGCGCCCATAAAGCTTGCACCGGCAAAAGTAATGATTATGAATGTGTTGGGGGAAAGAAAACATTTTAATTATTTGTTAATAAACTAGTGCTTTCGTCAGTGTCGGCTGAAAAGATGAAGTTGCCGAATGCCGACGCTGCACTCGCCATCTCCACATGAACGTGTCTTGAATAGAGAAATGCACCTTTTCATTCCAGCTACCTAATTAGAGATTTTTTTAAAGTGATTCGTTTAATAGAGATTTCAAGCTTTTTTTTATTGATTTCTTTGTTAGGCAAGTAGGTTAATTGCTGTGACGCGCTCCATTTCACGGAGACTGCATGAGACGGAAGAAAGCGCATCTTGTTTATTTTCTCTATTTTACAAGAGCACAACCTTTTGGTGTTATCGGGAGTGTACATAAATAAATCAGAAAAAGTTATTTCCGCAGGGAAAAAAATGCAAGGGATTGCACGGGCGCCGTCATGCAGTAAGCGCGATATAGGCTTATAATCAAGTTGATATGTGCACACACTGACAGACATACAGTGTATATTCATCTAAAAGAGGCAGCTGTGGCAATGCCCGAAACAGCAGCAGTGTGGAACAATGGCAAATTGTCTCTTTCTTTCTTTCTTTCAAAAACACTAGCTTTTTATACATGAACAAGTAGGCCTACTTACAGATAGGTTAATAAATCCTCAAAACTTATATTACATACGACGACATGTTTACAGGATAATTGCCTTTATTTTCGTTAAATACAGTTCTTAATACAACATATTTGATCGTTTAAACAACAAGCGTATATGTAAACTTTTAAACTGCTTAATTTGTAACCGCCTATGTGAAAAAAAAAAA
>JAFVLL020016439.1:0-41993 GCA_021397915.2 Tor tambroides
ACACACAGAAAGCAGATCCGGCACGTCGCGCGAGGCTTCCGCGCTCTCGCAAAATAGTCCCCTCTCAGGCATAACGTGCCACGAGTCGATGCGGACAAACATCCCGAGCGCCGGGGCGTTTGGGCTGGACGAGGAACGATGTTTCTAAAACGTGCAGTTTAATGCCCCTTAAGGTGTTCGTGAATATTTTGGGTTTCAGTTTACGCTCCTCACCCCCTCCTCCCTCCAAAAAGCACAACCCCTTTGCGCAGGAATACACGAGTAGAGTCTAGTACGTACGCGCAGGACTGTGCTGTCAGGGAGGCTGCGCTGCTAAAGCTGAAGGGGAAAAAGAAGGCAATGGTGGCTCGTTTTATGCAATAATTTAACTATTTATTCAGGCTACGGTTATTTGTCTGCTAAGTCCCAGACCCTGAGCTGTAATGGCGCCTCTTGTTCCTCGGTCTATCGACCTTGCAGGCAGCGAAGCTCGGATCTCACACCATGTTTCTCTCACAACAGCATATTGAAGCTCACTATCAAACACCTGAATGCTACCCCCGTATTCGTGTGGTTGTAAAGTGCATAAAAGTCCATTTGTTTTAATCTTAAACCAGACTTATTCCAAGGAACCCACCCCCTCTCTCGGTTGTGATTTGGATTGGGAAGTCCTCCATTTCTTTCCCAAATGCGAGCGGGCAGTAAAATGGGGGAAGGGTTGTAAACAGGGAGAATGTAATGAATTAAACCTTGTAAGTTACAGGAATCCAGTGACTAATGGCAACACCGGACAAAATAGGACATCGGTGATCTTGTTTATATATTTATATGTCACACAGTCTATCTATTTTAAAGAAACAACATACAGACTCCATGTCTAGTTAAAGGTTGTGTAAAAAACAGTTACATAAATTGGACAAAGCATTTTAATTCTTCTGTCCACAACGCTATATTCATTACATATAAGTATTGCACATTTTTCTTCTTATCTAAGCAATCAAAGGCATATAAGCAGTGAAGATGTCTACTTTAAATGAGCCAGCTGAAGTTGTGCTTTATATGTAAGCTAGTCTCATCCTACTGCCTTAATTTAGGTAAACTTATTTATGAGTAAGTCAGTCATATAACATAAAAAAAGGCCTGTTGAGTTTTAACCTTCTGTAAGGATATTGCTGGAGTACAGTAGTTGTGTAGTTTATGATCTAACCAGTCTAAATACTAAGTTCCCTAATTAGTTATCCATGTTAAATAAACACCACCAGCTGTTTTACAGCCAATGCTTGTGAAGTTCAAGAGGCTAAACCTACTTTTTTCATTCACACTATTTTGCAAGTGATCCAAATGAGAGTTCAAACTGAGGCTTAATAACCAAGCAACCATTAAAGATTATAAAACATAGTTTTATAGACTATTTTTAACAGATTTTGTCATGTAATTTTTATATATTTTGAATGTATTTTATGTGTATATAATGCACATTTACATATACAATTCACTTACACAATAGTGTTCATGAATTTTTGAATATGTGTATGTATTTAGCAATATCATCCTCAAAAGGGAATTAAATCTGACAAAACCTTTCTGTAAGGATATTTAGGGGTCCCTATTTGAAAAATAAATAAATAAATAAAATGGTAGGCTTAGTGTTGTATTTATGTATGTCTACACATATTGACATTCCCATAATAATCCCAAATTCAGATAGATTTACTGCACTCTTGTTTTAAGGGGTGAGGCATCAAAGTGAGACGTTAGACAAAGGAAGTGTTTGAGGTTTGCCTTTCCTTTTTTTCTCTGAGCTAAAAAGGTGACTTTGATACAATCTGTGACTTTTTGTTTATAAAGCTGAGACAAATTGCTATGTGCCCTGGCTAGGAAAATCCTGAGTTCAACAGTGATGTAACACTTGCTAAACTACTGACACTAAGAGTATATGAGGAGGAGAAAAGCAGTCAGATACTTAAGAACTACATGAATATAGCAGCTTTGGCTTCGAGGCTATTTAAGTAAAACTGATGCAATTTATCACACTTTTGAGTAACGGTGGTGATCTGGTGAAGTGGCTGAGTAGGCATTAAACTTCACAAGTAGGTTCAGACAATAGAAAAAACCCACTCAAAGTGCGACTCATTTTGATTCAGAATACTAAAAATACAGACTATAAACACCTTAAAATATATTGGATTAAAGATTCTAAGATTCTATTTTTGTTATTTTGTGATCAGTGGTGTGCAGTATTTTGTCTTGCCACTGGAGGTCAGGACTATCATTTCAGATGCTGATTTCAGGGGCCAAACATGGGTCAAAGGTTATAAGGGTAAATAAATCAGGTTGGAGGTTTTTGCCTCCTTGGATCTCTCTAGTTTCATCAGAGCATTCCAGATTGTTATAGTTTTATAAAATAATAATTATTAATGAAAGCTTGATCATTTGAAAAAGATCACAAAGAATAACCTCTAATAATAATCAGTAAAATTGGCCTTATAAAAATATTTAAAGTGAGGGATACAATCATGCATCAACACCAATTCTGTATCTGAATCAATCAGTACATAAATCTGGGTTTAATTCTATAATTCAATGTATAATACATATATCTCTATTTTGTTGATGCATTATTATTTGTCTTGCATATATGAGAGTTTTCATGGTGTGTTTATTTAAACTGAAGATAATATAATAATGTGAATAAAGTTTTCTGTTCCATTTTATTTAGACCACATTTGCACTAATATTCAGTGTTAAATAATTACTTAAAATGTCAGTTCATAAAATTCAGTGAGTCTGCTTTCTCAAAGTATCCTTATCACAAACAAGCAATAGTAACACTATAAAATGCACAGCGTTCCTGACAAGTGTAGAGCCTCTAAAACAACCAGATCAGTTTAAAAACAAAGAAGCACTTTCATTTCTACGCTTCAGAAATATTTTGCTTGCGTGTGATCATTAACGGTTTTATTAATATATGGGGCTTTTGGTCTATTGGCTGGGCCTGCAGAAAGACAGCAGTCCAGACCAACGAGTGTTGTCAGTCCATTCATTTCCTCTTCTCTGTTCCTGCCTCTCCATGGCATTGCTGACCTTTCACTTTCTGACATCAGCAGTTGTATTTAGTGAGTGTGTGTGTTTAGGGTCACATGTGTCTGTATAAAGAACTACACTGAAAGGCTTTTGCAGCTTTAGACTAAACACCCTGGACCCTCAAGAGTTTTCCACAAAGTTAACTCTCTATGTTACAGTATTGCCATTATTTTTCTTCACTTTCTCCCTATAAATTGCATTGTTGGAATTAATAGCACAGTCTTTAAATTAGCAGTAATATGCTGTTTTAAATCGCATGATATTTGATATTCTTTCTAAATTTTTCCTGAGGAAGACACATGCTGAAGTGCTCTACGTTTCTTTTACATCTGGATTTTTGATGCATCGTTGAGAATTTAAATACCTGCTTTCATTCACAGATGTTTATCTAACATCATTTTACAATGAATTGAGAAAATATGAACCACAGCGAAAAAAAATGGCAATGTTTTAATATGTGAATTTCGTCATTTGTGGTTTCATAGTGGCATCAGTTGTTACTGGGAAAAAGTAATATAGTGGCATTTATGAATAAATAACACGCTTATGATTTATATTTCATGTGTTCCAAAAAATATATAAAATATAAAGAAAAGCCAACTGAGAGTGAGGTAGGCATTTAAGGGCCATATTAACGAATTAATTAAGAATTGAATTAATAAAGTTTCACTCAATTCTAATTCCAAATGTATAAATAAATCAATTCATGAAAGACATGAGATTGAAGAAAAATTGGTACTAATTTGACCATTTTCCATTGTTGTTCCAATATTTTATTTTATTACATATTTATTATTTTATTAGATTTTTCCATCAGCCAATATATTTTTGCAAAAAAGTTTTTTTTTTTGTTTTTTTTTTAAGATTTTATAAATTATTAAACATTTTTCTAAAATTAGTTAAAAATTCTAAACCGACACTAAGGCTGCTTTGAATTTTTGTTTCTGTGAGAATAAGGACAGCCCAGTACTTGTGATGCATTAAAGCAACAACTAGTAAGAATCACACAAGTGTCTATTGACCGTTTATTCATCTTTTATTTGAAAACATTTTACAGAGAGTATCTCAAACCAGTTCTGTGGACTTGTACATCTTACTGAGATTCAGTTCTTGTAGAGTTTTCCTAACCTTCTAGCACAAAGCACCACTTGTTTATTGCTATGGATATCTGCCACTGTTAAGGGTCATGTTTAATTCAGCAATTTTAAAAGAACACACTTGAATCTCAAAATGCTACAAAGGAGATAAAAAAGCAAAGAGTTACTATTTAAATCTCTCGTCCCCATTTGCTCCCTCTTTCTGTATCTCTCATTGTTTTTTTAATGATTTTTAACCAATTAAATAAGACTCAAAGACAATACACACCAAAGACTTGCACCTTAGTAACCATATATATAGAGCTAAGGATATGCGCTCTGGTGGCAAAAGATGAACTGGTTGCTTTTAACATGTAGGATGTGACATGTTCCAAGTGGCTGCATTTGGCAGGCGAGCTGCTGGTGAAATTTTCAAGAATAACTGTTGCTTTTCCTTGAAATGAATCTATCCTTCTGTCAGATGAAAGAGAAGGAGACAGGTACGGTGCTTCAGCAGGGAGTGTGAGTCGACTTTTAGCTAAGGAAATCTAGTACGGTAAGTCTAAAAAATGTTTGCATTTTACAAAATACTCAATAGGAATAAAAAAAGTTCTTTGTTATTCCAGAAAACAACTTCAATCACTCTTTCGCCTCAGCCTCAGTCTTGGGCTCAGTTTCCTATACAGAGGGAAAAAAAGCACAGAAGAAAAGTATATGATTTCCTAATGCAGAGGATGTTTTGATAGGATTTTAGTTTTTTTTTAAACTATTAGATTACCTGATGTTAAGTCAGACAGACATAACCAAAGCCACTCAGTATGAGTAAAACCACATACAAATGATGACCACAACTTACCTCATACTGGAAATCATGAAATCATTTGTTAACGGAATAGTTCACCCAAAAATGCAAACTGCTGAAAATGTACTCACCCTCAAACCATCCAAAATATAGATAGGTTTGTTTCTTCATCGGAGAAGATTTGGACAAATTTAGCATTACATCACTTGCTCACCAATAGATCCTCTGCAGTGAATGGGTGCCGTCAGAATGAGAGTCCAAACTGCTGATAAAAACATCACAATAATCCACAAGTAATGGACAAAGCTCTAGTCCATTGATCCTGTGAAGTGAAAAGCTGCTTGTTTGTAGTATTATGGGTTTACCTTTAACTGTTTTGACTTGTAAATAGTGCTTGATCTCTGCATATTTCTCTCTTGATTCAGAAGAGATTACTTTTTCACTAGAGAAAGCAGTATTATGGGAAGACGACTCATAGTGGTTTGATGTTAAAAACACCTTGATGGATTTATTTCTTACAAACATGCAGCTTTTCGCTTTGCAAGATGTTAATTGATGGACTGGAGTTGTGTGGATTACTGTGATGTTTTTTTTTAGCTGTCTGGACTCTCATTCTGACGGCACCCATTCACTGCAGAGGATCCATTGGTGAGCAAGCAATGTAATGCTAAATTTCTTCAAATCTGTTCTGTGGAAGAAACAAACTTATCTACATCTTGGATGGCCTGAGAGTGAGTAGCATTTCAGCAAATTTTCATTTTTGGGTGAACTATTTCTTTAAACTCAACAACATCCTTTATAATAAATGTCAGAACAAAACAGATAGAAGAGTGCATTTATATAATTAAATTCAAGGTAAAGAGTGTGTGTATTTTTTTTTTTTTTAATTCTTCTATCCCAACTTTATGTGGACAGACTGACCAATGTGTTTATCTGATCAATGAATGTTCAGGAAACCTGTTTGAAAACAGTGATTTGTACAGTGGCAGTATTTTTGAAATTGGGTACACTCTGAAAAAGCACACTTCAAAATCTTTTAGTTGTGATCCATAATATCAGAATTATGCCATATGCACTGATCATTTGTATAGTCTCACATAAAGAGATGGTTGACTATATCAAGATCTGACGGCGACGAGCACACAAGCACACACTGCACTCTTCAAACTCGCATACCCTTTACTCTAACACTCTCACTCTGCCCTCGGATGGACAGGAAGGAGGGGGCGGAACTTCTCCATGATGACACACTGACAGATGAGCGTGAGACACAGATCTGTGCATGTGTGTGCGTGAGTGAGGGTTCAGGCACATGCAGGTGTTTGAGAAGCCATGGGAAGGGATATATGAAAAGATTTTTAGATATTGGTCAATATAATGTAATTCATGTTAGTACAGAGCACTGAAAAATCTTGATTTGTAATATTTCCTTATTCATTTTGTCAAACAAAAATTTGAAAAGCAAGGAGGAAAAAAGGACAAATTATATTAGGATGGAAATACACTGATTGTGACTATTCAACGAAATCGACCATTATCTAAAGGTCGAAGATTCATGATTAAAATTTCAAGAGTACTAGCTGGTTTACAGTAGTTAATTTGATGCAACAGCACATTTAATACAAAAGAACAAGGACTGTTATCCTTTAAGTTGCATTATTTTTGAAAACAACAGTATACCCTCAAAATCAAACTTGCTGTTGGCACTATCAGCCCATCTGAACTTTACACGAATACCACCAATTCACACCCAGTCTTTTTAGTACAAATCTTCCAGAATACACTTCACCACAACATGCCTGTAACTAGGTCATTCTTTCCCACCTCACATGTCTGCTCTTTCATTCTCGTTCACACAACAAATGTTCTATGAAAATAATTTTCATGTCCTGGAGGACGATTCAAGTAATCTCAGAGCATTTTGAGGATGGGGAGACAAAATTCATGCAAAATGTACATATTCAGTTTAGTAACTTGATATGCGATATGCAAAATTAAATGACCAATGCTGAACTAAAAGTAGACATACACTTCTTTTCAAAATGTTTGGGGTCAATAAGATTGACTTTTTATTTTTTTAAAAGAAATAATACTCTTATTCAGTAAGGATGCATTAAATTGATCAAAAATAGCAGTAACGACATTTAAAATGCTGCAAAAAATTTCTATTTCAAATAAATGCAGTTCATTTGAATCTTCTATTAATCAAACAATCCTGAAAAAAAAAGTATCATGGTTTCCACCAAATCAGCAAATTAGAATGATTTCTGAAGTATCGTGTGACACTAAAGACTGGAGAAATGGCTGAAAATTTAGCTTTGCCATCACAGGAATGTTTTTTTTTTTTTTAATAAAATTAAAACATTTATTTTAAATCATAACATATCACAATATTTATGTTTTTGCTGTATTTTTGATCAAATAAAGGCAGCCTTAGTGAGCACTTTCGAAAACTCTCTTACCACCCCAAAACTTTTGAAGGCTTAGGAGTAAAATATCATTATGGTCATACTTAATTTGTGCTTTTCATGAGTAATTTCACGCTATTTCTCTATTAAGGCCACATAAATATTTCCCCTATCTTCTCAAATGGCCAAACATTCATACGGTCTTACTGCAAATGCTACACAATGGTATTAGCAACCAAAAAGAGTTAGCGCACCTCCTCTGGCTTGGTCTCTCCATTTGCAGTGGGCGCAGATTCTTTCTCCTCTTTCTTTCCTTTGGCTCCGCCCTTCTTCTCCTTTACTGCTTTATCATTGGATGGCTTCTGTGCAGAAAACACAAATGGGACAACGAGTAAAATAATTCTGTCCCAAACCAGTTTAATTGCTCCAAAATACACCGGCCAGCACCAGATCACGCCAGTTCTCTCTACTACGGAAACGCTACTAAACTGGCTACTAAAAAGTTAATATGGTCCATACAACACACAAACTCCATCAACATGCTTTCATAAATTCAGGAAAGAACTTGCCTACAATGCAAAGCACATGCAAAAACATGCTAAAATGTCACAAAGATAGAGACAGAAAATTAGAAAAGAGAGCTATTACCTTGGCAGCTGGTTTTTTGGCTTTTGGTTCAGGTTTAGGAGGAGCCGGTTTCTACAAGTTGAAAGAACACAACAGAATGAATTAAGTTGAAAACAGTGTAAAGATGTCATAACTGACAACGCAAAGGCCACAATGAGTGGTAAATTAATGTACAACACAATAATAAAGTAGTTATGTACAAGTTTTAAACTGTGTCATTGAATAATACATAGACACCATCAGTGTGTTTGTAGTTCAGGATACCTAGAGGGCATGTGATAGCACTATATTGCTCATGTTTATGACAAACCTGTTCCTAGAACTGGTTTCCGCCACTTTTTAACCCTTCTAGGGGATATGCAAATAACATCTGGGCATATGGAAAGAAAAGACACTTACTGAGGAAAGACGCTCTGACCTCCGAGTGGGCTAGGAGAAGAAGAGACATTGAAAGCGTGCAGGAAGTTGATCAAATCTGCAATAGCTAAACCACGTTAATGACATTTTTTATTTATTTTTAATGGTATCAGGAATGTTAGTCAAACAAATATGTACATGAACTGATATTTACAAGGGTTAAACTGTACTGTTAACAGTTCTACATTTGAAAAAGAAATCAATGTGAATGGTAGTTTACCTCCTGCTTTGTAACTTTGGTGGCGTCTTTGGCCTCGGCTCCTTCGGGTGACTGTACAGACAAAACAAACATGCAAAATTTGTACATACAGAGATTTCTTCACACAAATACATTTTTATTTTATGTGACAGGTACAGATTAAATATGATTCTGAAAAGACTTATAAAGTTCTTATCACCCTTTAGATGCTAACAGGTTATCTTTTCAACTGATGAATTGACACTTGCAAAGATAATGCTAATTCATCTCAGTTCATACACAATGTTCAGTAGCTTTTGTCTGTCATACTTCACTGTTATAATCAGATACACTGTTTTTGTCACAGATGTTACATAGGATTATGGTGTGTTTGGTAATCTGACTTTGGTAGTTTGCTGTTTTGTTAATTAAGGCTCTGGGCACAATTTAATATTCCACACTCTTAAATAAACTGGTTGCCAATATAGGTCTGTATTTATTCCATTTCATAATATATTCAACTACAGGTATGTATACATGAGAGCATTAGATACGCAAATCTCATCTTTTCTTGTTGTGAGAACTATAGGTGTGTTATAAACCATTATTTAATAAAGTAGCTTCACCTCAGAGATCTACACTTTCTCAATTGTATCCAACCATTAAAATCATACAAAAATGTTGTTTTGACATAATCTGTTGATTGTGGTGAAATATTTTGAGGTTATTTTAGTGACCAAAACCAAAAACAATTAATAACAAATGTTTGACACCCAAAAGGTAATATTTACACCACGGCAGAAAAATGTTTAAATAATCTAATTTCATTTCCTCAGTTTTTACACTGATTATAGTATTAGCTCCATTTGTCAAGCTCAATCATAACTCAATCACTGCTTCTTAAGAAATTAATAAAACAATATTTCTTTAATTTGTGGGAAATATACAAGTTCATCAGCAACTACAAACCAATATTTTGTCCCAAACTAGCTAGCCCATAATGAAGGGGACAGCTTAATTTAGGCCCGTTACTTTATTTCAATAAATTTTGACTAATTATGTTTTGTTCATTTAATGTTTATAAATGGAGGAAAAAAACAAAAGTTGGTTTTAAACCAATACTATAAGCTGAATGGAAAATAAAACCGCTTATATAATTTGACCTTCTGTGGCTGAACTTTTTCTGGATAGTAGGCACCTCATTTTACACACTTAATTCACTTATTTTTTTTTTTATTATTATAAGTGTTTTGTTTTTGTTTTTTGGTGGGAAACTTTATTTTGGCGCCTATTCTTGGAAAGTGTCCATTATTTGTTTAGCCTCACTAATTGAAGAGACACTCCCCCTAGAGAAACTCATGCTTCAGTGCCTCTATAATGAACATATCTGGATGATAACACAGGAGTGCAATCTCAATGGATTTTTAATTTCTGGAAAAAAATAAAAAGACCCCCACAATGTTGGTCATTATTCGACGCCCTCCGCTGATGTTGGATAGTGAAGCTCGGTGGACTGTGGATCATTATCAATAAAGCATCATTTGAGCATTTTTAAAATTGAGACATACTGTTATGTTAGTATTGTTATTTGTTAGTCTTTTTATGAAGTCCACAGTTCAACCGTGTTTTGTTTTGTCTAACCGTCACAATCGCCTCTATAGGCGAGAAAGAGTTGAGTCTGACTGACAGAGCGCTCGGTTACATACGGGTCTGCCGCTCCGCAATGGGGGTGGAGGAAGAGCCTGTCGGTTCAAACATGGCTATACAAAAATAATGAGGACCTCTATCGATCGACGAAAATGAGCTAATAAAAAACGAACATCTTAAAATGGAGGTTAGCGAGTATCGGACGCATTCGGCGAGAGCAGAGCGCTCGGTTTTGATTCTAACCGAGAGCGACTGAAGCATCACCGCAAAGTGACATTCAGCACAAGTGCGCACAAAGTGGCTTCTTCACTGCGAAAGAGGCATCGGGTTATTAAACCGCCAGCTATCATGGAGGAAATCAGCAAGTGTGACGATGATCGAAAGCAAAGATGACCGAACGTTCCATTGCTTTTGCAGGATTCCATAATCCATACCGCGGATTAGGACAGAACGCTTTTAAAAACTTGATCCTCGTTTTACCTGCTCGACGCTGCGTACGTTCTCGTTGTTGAAACGCGAGCCGCTATTTCTTAAAAAAAAATAAGGGAAAATCAAGGATATATGAGGATATTAAAGCATAAACTGACTTACCTTCCTCTTGGGCATTTTTACAAAATTTCCTGTCACTTGTCTTTTTAAATTAGAAAAGCAGGTACGGACCTGTGAGGTGGGGGAGTGAGTTTAACTACCACCGAATACAGGATCAATATCTAAAACACCTCTGGTAATAACATGTTAATATTATGCAGACCTCAGACTCTACCCTCGTCTTTGTCCATTGGTCAGTTCGCTCCACACTTAACCGCCATTTCTCAAAGCGATTGGTCTGCGAGGCAAATATGTTAATATGACGCGCTCAGACATTGGTTTGAATTTAGGAAAGCTCTTCAGCAGCTCGCCCTCATTGGTTACGCGCTCTCTGTATGCAAATGAGAGCGCTTTGTATTGGATGGGTTTAAAGGTCCGCGTGAGAGGGGGATAAGCGACGACAAACCAATCCACGCTTGACACCACACGCTTGGCTGTATGGGAAACGTATGCGCGGCCTCAAAAGAAATGCAAGCGTACACTGAAAAAAAAAAAAAAAAAAAAAATGGTGTCCATTAGTGTGCTAAGTAACCCTGCAACGTACTGAATAACAGAACATTTACTCACTTATATTAAAATAATATTTACTTACCTCAGACGCATCTACTTCAGTATCATTCCTGTTAAATAAGCATGAATGAATTAAGAAACTTAATGTTGAAACTGGAATATTACAACTTAAAGTTGTAAATCTCACATTTCACCCAAAAAATCAAAAGAGAAAATTACCTTAAACCTTAAAATGACTGTAATACACAACACCAAAAATTTCCTTATTTAAATAAGCATAAATTAAAAGTAGTACAATAAATACTACCATGAATAATAAATAATAATAATAATTAATATATGGCAAGATATCTTCATGGCATGATTCATTATTTATATAGGCTTACAGGTGCCCAAATTTATAATACAAAGTGCCAAAAATCAAACCTGATTGAGGGCTATTTTGCATTATATCCAATTATATTATAATAAAATTAATAAATTAAAGAAAAATGTAAGTACTAAGTTTTTAAACATTTAAGTTTTAACATTTCGATGCAAAAAAAAAAAAAAAAAAATGTTTGATTGAATAATTGAATATATGCTTCAATGGAAGGTTGTTGTTTTTTTCTTCCCTATTTTGCCTCTCCTTGTGTTATGGCATAGTGGGCTAATTCAAAGTTTGTCACGGCCAACTTGAAATGTGACATTTTCTTGCCAGGTGTCACAAGATTAACACTATAAACCTATAATTGAATCATCTTTGATATAACTGATTCTCACATGACAGTCATGTGATTTCGAGGTTAAATGCACAGAACCATTTGCCCACAAGCTCACAATAGCATCCCTCCACAATGACCTCACAATGGCCACATCTCTGCCACGACCTTACAATGGATGACATTCTATAGTAACTTGACAATGGTTAACATTCTACCATGCTTCACAACACACATGCACCTCTGGAAGCTTGCTGCCACTCCAGAGAAGACAATCAGAGGTTTCCTGTTAATGACAAAGGATGTTCATCTAGCAAACATAAATTTCTAGGTCACACACACATCTGTGGATCTGATTCTGGAGATCACTCCATACACAATGTCATGTGCTGACTAATGGGTATGCATATTCCAGAGTGTATGATGTTGATGACATCTCTCTTTCAAAAGCTTGTGGAAAGATGTAACAAACAGACTTTAACCATAAAAACTGTATTTGAATGATCACTGAGGATCAGTATTTTAAAATCTACTATACAATACAAAGTCAGATAACAAACAAAAAACCAACCTCAAGCAATTGTAATATCATAAAATACTAAAATTTGCTTTCACAATGAACCATTTTAGCGCTACATTAACATTTTGCAGTGCTTTGGAAAATTGATTGATGAATCACCACTAAAAGCAGATATTAAAATGGAAATTTATAGATCTCAGTCAATTTGCAGTGAGAATTTGGACAGAACAATAAAACTCACCAGTGAGTACTAGATTAATGCCAGAGTTTGTTCTTTTTTAAAAAAGTTGAGTAATGCTGGGCATGGGATGAAAATTCTGGAAGTCTTCTGAAAATAAAACAGTTAAGTATTTCATTCGTGTATATATTTCATATGTAAATCTGTCTTTGCTTTAAGTCCAAGTATAAATTGTGACATCCCTTGTTAAAAAGTCACATCAACCACATTGTTTCTAGTATTTCACAACAGATGTCTCCGTATTTGAGATTGAAATAAACCCTGAAGTACTTTAATAAATACCAAATTACTACAGTTTATACAGAGTAAAACATATCTTCTAATTACATTAAAAAATGTAACACAACCACCTGACAAATTCTCAGAGATTACCCCGCATTTATAAAAATGAAAACGCATTATGTGTAAGCGGGCAAACAAACAAAGACACTTTATTAGCTGAGAATTCAAGTGGAAGTCAAATTATTTCAGAGTTTTCTGGTTACTAAATGGTTAAAGTAAAAAGGATCATACCGTGCACATAAACAAAAACATACAGTGGCCCCCAAAAATATGTGTACACTTGTACCACATATAGCATCACTGTGTTAAATAATAAAATATCAAATTAAGAGACATTCATCAGCACAAGTTCACTTTTCAAGCAAACATTTTAGAAATGGAAGCTTTAAAAATACAACAAAATAATCTCAAATTGGGACCAGTTTGTAACTGTCCATATTTAGGGGTGTCCTGTATAGATATAATTTGAGTATTTGGCTCAGTGTTAATCTATAAACTTCAAACCTGACTGTATCTTATGAACCAGACTCTCTCTTTTGTCACATTATTGACATTAATATTTATCTAAAATGAGAGAAGGGGAGAGAGACTAAAAGTGCTGTGTGGGAGGACTGGTTCAGAGAAGACGCAGCCCAGACCTGAGTCAGCCGAGCCGCAGAGTGGCTCTCTGAGAGGACAAAGCTCTGTCACACTCATATCAGTACTGAAAGTGCAGAGCTCTTCCTTTCAGACGAACACTTGTTCGAAAAAACTGAATCTTACACAAGACTAATGCATACCACCCTCTAGTTTTAATTATCACGCTCTTGTAAAATGGTGAGAAAATCCATATACAACATTAACTTTAACTTTAAAACTTTAACACAGAGGAAGAGTCCAAAATGACCTGGTCTCCCACACTTATCTAGAGCGCAATGTAAAGTTTTATAGTCCTTAAATATTACTTACCCGATATGAAATGTTTTATGAATCATTTTTATTAAACAAAATACCAGATTTTTTCCAGCAAGGACACTGTGTCAGTTTTTTTGACCAAGCAAAAAAACAAAAACAAAAAGTACCTAAAACCATTTAAGCGTCTCTGATAAACTTCATAATCTTCCACTGAGGTGCTAGTCACAACGGATGTTTTCCCTATTTGACAGGTCGTACATTCTCGGTATGAATCACTCTTTTTGATTACATCAGCAAGGTTTAGATTATCATTCTTACAGTTTGACTCCATTAAACCATCTATTATGTGGTTCCTTAAAAGTTACTGGCCAACAGGTGACTTTTTTTTACATTTAGGGCCAGATTTGCTAACAGCTTGCGCCAGCGCAAACCCTCATTTGGTGTTAAAAACTACTGTCAGGATTTAATGAGGTATATGCATTTGTAGGAATTTCCCTTTCAGATGCAAAATTTATAGGAGGGAGTATTTAAATGTATCATACAATATGATTTATTACGGTTTGCGGTAGTCAGTTTACCATTATTTGTCGTTATTTGAAAACCAAAAAAGCATGTCTTAGCCCATTTTGCATTTGACATGGCTGCGATAGTTGCTAATTGGTGCAGCTCTTGGTAGATTACATTGGTCATTATGGACCTGGATGAGTCTGTGTTCTTTAATATGCGCACTGACTGTAGATCACCCCTTGCAAACCTAACCATGAAAAAAGTATCACTGAAAAAGCCTTCCTCTGTGATTTTGCCGGAAGTGTTAGAAAAAAGAGGCATATTAGCAAACTAAGCATTGTTTAATCAGTGATTACTTCATAAGGGAGCTCGAATCAAAATATCAGAGGTTTCTGGATTCTCTCCTTGTGTTTTCAAAAACTGATTCTTTCGTATTGGCTATAAAAGCGCCCTGTTCAGAGCGTGACTTCTTCTATGTCATCATCAAATGACGTAATGGCCCTGACCGCGGGTCGGCTCTCAGAGACATGCAGAGTGGTCCTATTGTTGGGGAGAGAACTGATGTTTAGTCCATTTGGTGTGTCTGTGTCCCTCCTGCGTCCACCCACTGGTCCTGATGAGAACTGGCTTGCTAGAGGGGGGCTCAGGATCTCCATCCTGCTGGATGGATCTGAAGGAGGTGGTGTGGCAGAGGGTCCAAAAAGCTGCTGCATGAGGTTGGACTTCCTTTCTTTAACCAGTCCACCCAGATCTAGCCCTTCATCCAGTTCTCGAGGTGGCTGATTTGCATTGCGTGCACCTAAACCAGCACGGGGGGCAGATTTACCAAAAGAAGGGGCGTAGCTGCCAAAAGCAAGATCAAGATCCCCACTTGGTCCATGTGCTCGGGGACCACCCACTCTTCTCCCACTCGCAAATGTGTTTGTGTTCTCTTCTGGTTCTGTGAATTTGAAAATACCATTGTGGTTTCGTTGCTCGGACAACCGTGGAGGAGAGCGGACACTTCCTGTGTCGTCGGAAAAGAAGTCCGAGTCCTGACCTTGAGTCTGCATGTCAATCTCACGCATCTTAGCCAGTAGCTGCTCTTTGTGCTGACGTTCCTCTTCTGAGCGCTCTTGATTGGTGGCCTGGATCTCCAGATTTCTTGCTTTAAGTTGTTCCTCTTCCAGTTCACGCTGCTTTCTGCTCTCTTCCTCCTTTTGAGATATAGACAGGCCAATCCTCCAATCTTCTTCCTCTCTGTCTAGGCCTATTTTAAAAGAAACAGAATCACTGTAGATGCAAACATGCATTTCCTTTTCACTACCGTTCAAATGTTTGGGGTCAGTACGACTTTTTTTTTTTTTTATATAAATTAATATTTCTATTCAGCAAGGACACATTTGACTCAACTGATCAATAACATCACTAAAGACCTTTACATAGTTACAACATTTTATTTTCTATTCATCAAAGAATCCTGGAAAAAATGTATCACTGTTTCTACAAAAATATGAAGCAGCACAACTGTTTTCAACATTAATAATATTAAGAAATGTTTCTTGAGCACCAAACCAGCATGTTACAATGATTTCTGAAGGATCATGAGACACTGAAGACTGGAGTAATGGCTGCTGAAAATTAACCTTTACAATCACAGGAATAAACTCTATTTTAAAATATATTAAAATAGAAAATAGTTATTTAAAATTTTAATAATATTTTACAATATTACTGTTTTTACTGTCTTTTGATTAAATATATGCGGCCTTGGTGAGAATAAGAAACTTTGAACTGTTGTGTACATTAAATATTTGACAAACATCCATCCTATATATCTGTACATGACTGAAAACTTTAGTTATTTGAACTTCCTTTTTACGTATATTATTTTAAGTATATTTTAGCTAACAGCATTTAAATTTACTCAAATTATTGTGTTAATTATATAATTTATTTGTGTATGTCCATTTGTCTTTAACTGAGACAGCAGGATGGCATCTATGACCAGTTACTTTCCTACCTCTGTTTCCCTTTGATTTCTTTTCATTTGAGTTATGTTGTTGATCCAGTCTTTGCTTCTCCTTGTCTTTCAGCAGCTCCATTTCTCTTTCTATGTCATGCATTGCCTCTTCTTCTCTCTCCTTCTCCCTTGTCTGTTCCATCTCAGATTCTATGTCTCTTTCTTTCTCCCTTTCCCTCCAAAACTCTTGAATCTTCCATTCTTTTGCTTCTCTAGGTCTCTGCTCCCTGCCTTGCTGATCCTGCTGATATATTATAGAAGAAAATGGATGACGAACAAAGGACTGGAATAGAGTAAAACACAAAGTTCATAATTTCTGCAAAGTTTGCTCAATGAAATGTTATTTTAGTCTGCACAAAAATGAAAATTGTCAGCATTTTCCAATCCTCATGATGTTTAAATTTGGCAGGTTGCAATCAGACACACAAGAACCAATGACATTTGGCATCACTGATGTCAAAACTGATGCAATATATAAATGAAAAGCAGCTGTTGCAGAGAATATTATATACTTTAATGATGCTTTACAGTGCTTGACCACCCCTGATCACTACTGAATTTATATGGGAAAATAACAACATAAACATTCTGTGCAACTTCTCCTTTTTGTGTTCCACAGAAGAAAGTCATGAGTCTTAAATTAATTGAAGGCGAGTAAATGACGATAGAATTTTCATTTTTAGATGAACTAGACTTTTCTCTAAAGTATCTCTGCCATAGACAAAATAATTATGTCTCCCAGAACTGCTCTTAAAATCTCACCTGGGATCATTCTTAATTCAGAATTATTATGCATCATGGGCACACATGCTATAAAACTAATCAGCTAGGTTACTAGTGTTCTTCTATTGAGGCTATTTGACAGAGGTTAAGAGGTTAGCACTTCATGCAGCAATGCAATGCTGAATTAAAGATGTGAAGATTTGCTTTGAGAGCCAGAATATGAACTACAGTCTATTCTATTGTGTGCTGCATGCTGGGATACAGAAGGATAGACATTCAAGGCCAACCTTTTTAACCCTGTGATTCACTGTAGGCTTTTGAACCTGAAAGTCAATAATTAAAAATTACTCAGAGATTAATTAACAAGGAAATTCACGGGTATGTGAGCTGACTAAAAGGATCGATAGGTGATAAAACAGAATGAGAAAGACAGAGACAGGAAGGGTGTAAATTAAGTACTAACAAGCTAAATCAATCTATCAACAAAAGAATTACTGCAAATATAACAGTATAAAAAAAATTAAAAAAGACAAAACACAAATAAATATATTCTTCCCTCATGAGTTATAAAATTTGAGAGACATTTTATGGTGTGCTGAGGTTTCTAGCTCAATATGCAGAATTTATGTGCTCTGTTCCAAAATCTAGTGAGGCAGTGTTTTAAAGCATCACATATGATCGTTCAATGACAAAGCTGTTCCAAAAGATTATTTAAGCCAAAAACTAAGGCATCATTATATGTATCCTTCACAGAAATAATACAATCCTAGAGTGCAGTTTAATGACCTCAGAAAAGAAATACAAACTTAAATAAATAAAATAAATAAATAAATCCAAGATTCCAGACAGATGTCATTAATAAACATTACATTTAAATAAATTAAGATATAAATAAAAATATTTATTTATATCTATTTATTTAATAATTTATTATTTAGCATTAATTTATTATAAAAAAAAAAGAAGTAGTTAATAATAGTTGTGAATGAAAATGTATTACTTGACTCAATATCTGTGATGTATTTTCATTCTCACTATTCAAAATCTACTGAAATCTCTTAAATGGAGAGCTATTTACGAGTTGCTGTCTAAGACAACACGCAGCTCACTAGATTTTGAAACAAAGCTATACTGAACATTGGACTAATTACATCACAAACCGAAGCTAATCGCTTTTTCCTGAACTACAGTTCTCTTATGTTTAATAAATAAATAAGATTCAGAAAATGAAATACAAAAAGCCAGGTAATTTATAAGATCTTTACTGAACAGATTATACATGCCTTCAGAGAGACGTAATCATCGGCCTGGTCATCAGGTGGGAGCTCATTGGTAAAAGCTGGAGGTGGTGATGGGAAGTCCAGAGAGGAAGTCCTGTCCTCTGTCTGTACTGCCTTAGTGCTGGTTGTATTGGAGCCTTCAATACATATACAAACACAAACATGTGACAAAGTGCATAGGTTACAGGCACACAGATAGATATTCATAATGTAATACTCTACCCTTAGTGCCCCTACAATATCTCTTCAAACACTCTGATTGTTGTGTTAATATCAAAGTGATATATCTAATCCATAGAACCACTGTAATTAAAGCTGGAGTCACTAGTGAATCTCACAGGAATATAATCACCATAGGAAGATGTTTGTTGTGGAGTCATTACCTGTCTGCTAATAATAAATATGAACCCAATGTTTAAGTGTGTAAGAAGGCCCTGGGAGGAAGGTGCCTAGTACAGGTGTGCAATGGGACTTTGATCTACCTTTTCGCTTGCTGCCATTCTCTGATTCTTTTCTGGAAGAAGCTTTCAGCATCCTGTTAGCGTAGATGTTGCGAGTATCCAGCTCCTTTTCTTTCTCCTGATATAAGACGGAAAAAATTAACCCATGATTTTTTTTTTGTGAAAAATGTGTTTTTTTTGTGGTTTGTGATTAAATGAGTCAAAATCTAACCCAGCATATGGTTGTTTTATACAGTATTTGGTACCTTTATTTTAGTGCAAAGCCTCTCCACTTCCTCCTGTAGTGCTTTAACTTCCTGTTGTGCATCATGGGTTCTCCTCCTCTCATTAGCCAGCTGCCTCTGAAAGCTCCCGCTACTCAGCTCCATGTTCTTCTCCAATTCCTGATGACGCATTACATACATTACACACACAGAGTAATAAAAAAGATATAAACACAATATTAGGGGTGTCCCCGACCAAGGATTTTCATAGTCGAAACGGAATTTGCGAATCTTGCCAATAGTCGACTGATAGTCGAATCATATGTTTGGCGGCGGGGGCAAAATACATTACCGAGAGTCAAGTCAGACACTCAACAAATTATGTTAACACACAGGGAAAATGTTTAACACACATCGCAGATACAAACTGGATAAATAATGTTTTATGTTTTGATTAAAAGATAGTTAACATTAAACGTCAGCGAAACCCTAAGAATTCACAACATTTTTTATAATAGTGCTCTCATTATAACGTTATGTATATGACAGTATATTAATGTTCTGCATTTCTGTTTTGAGCTGCGCGTGCTGAAGATGACCAGTAGAATGAAGCATTTGATAACAGGTTTTTAAACAATGGGATTTAACTCATTTACCTCATATAGAATTCGCTTCATTATTTATACAACATAACGTTAATATTACAACTTATAGGCTACCTGCACAAAACATGCCCCGAATGCACATGAACGTGTCTGCGCGGCTCTGAATGAACTCCTTTTGTGGACAACGTAAAGAAACACGGCAACTAAACTCTAAACATTCACAGCATTTTATTATAATAGTGTTCTCACTGTAATGTTATGTATATGACAGTCCCAGTCATAGCCTAGTTATTAATATTCTGCACTGTTGTTTGTTTGCTCGCACTGCACGCTGAAGAGATAATCACCATAGTATTACAATGAAGCGCTTTACTGCAGTGCAACTCAACCAAATGCATCTTATACGAGATAAATAATATACATGATATATATAAACCAGCTGAAATGTTTTTAAATCACTTGTAGGGTAGGGTACCTGATCGAAAAAATCCAGTATTTCACTCTGCCTCAATCTGAGTCTTGTTAAAAATTTAAATCCCTGCTGCCCTTCTTTCAGTCACAGAGCATTATGGAAAGTGAAACTTAAATCTATAAGGGTGGCTGGATTTATTCACACACGTTAAAATATTTATTTAAAGCTTCTTTCTTTTCAGATTCTTATTTACAGCATTATTTTAATAGGCTGTATATTAACTTATTGGGAGAAAACCGGTAGTTCTATGTGAAATCAGACATTTGAGCACCCCCATATAGCCAAAATGGCACCCCGCGAATATTCAACTGTGAGATTGGGAGTCGAATCAGGCTCCTTCTATCGAACCATCGAATCTTCGACTATTCGGGGTCACCCCTAAAACACATATTGACAACATGATGAAGGATGAAGTCATTATAATCAACCGTAGCACCTAAAAAAAGTTAATTTCCTCTGGTAACAGCTGCATGCATTTTAATGGCTCAAACTCATTTACCCAACAATACAAGAATGGAAAAAGTAAACATATAAGGAAAATAAGAAGGTTTGTAGAAGGATATCACATATATCTTATGCAAATCATTATCTTAGGACACACAAAAACTTATAGACTTATAAATTTAAATTAAAGGTGTAAATGTTATATTTAGATTTTAAAAGTGAAATGTATTATTAATATTTATTGTATTATTATATAATTAATAATTATTATTTAAATTAATTATAATAAAATTATTATTTAAAAAATATATAATTTATTATTCATTTCAGACATATAAACTAAAATGTTCTCATCAAATTTTAAGTTTTCTTTTAATCGGAAAAATATATACATTATAATTATAGAAGAAACCATAAATTCATAAAGACTTTTACTGGAAACTATGACACACATGGTCAAAAATCACTTTTTTAGTCAGTGGATAATTTGACCTTAGTGACAAGTTTGAAAAGTTGACAAACAGAATTCATAACCAAATGTTAAGTTTGCAAGGCATAAAAATGCATAGATATGATCAAAACGTAAGATATAGTGCTAGCTCAACAAGTGACAGTTTGCCCTGGGACAGCAGGCCATCCTTATTGTTGAGCCCTGCACTGCGTGCTTGATTGTAATTTTTTTTACCTTCACTCTGCGTTCACTTTCTCGCAATTTGCCTTGATTGTACATTAGTTTTCGCGAGAGTTCCTCCCTCTCTCCAAGATTCTGGTCATCTGCGAGTTGCTGCAGTTTCTGCAGCTGGCTGCGACAGCGCTGGAGCTGGGCGTCCGTTTCCCTGAGGCTGTGCTCAGCTGTGCGCTGGTTCTCTTGACTGCGTCTCAGCCTCTCACGCAGTACATGAGTCTCATTGTTGTGACGAGACAACAGCTGCGAGATCTCGCTTTCAGTGTCATTGTAGCGATGCAGAGCTTTCTCTTGCCGCAGCTGCATCTGTCGCAGTAAACGGTTCTCACGCTGCAATTCGTCTGCATGCAGCCTCAGTTCAGACAATGCGTTCTTCAACTCGTTGATCTTTAGCAGGCGGGCAGACAGCATGCGTTTGGTGACCGGGTCCACTTCTTTGGATGGAGCGTCTTTACTCAAAGTGTGGGATCGGATGCCTCCTGACCGCTGCTGAGGATGATGGGAGTGGGGTGGGAGACGGCGTGACACACCTTTGCGTATACCTGAAAAGAACAACCAATATAAGTACTAGTAAGTAATTAAATAAAGTCACAAAAAAACAACAACCACATAATATGAATCCAGAAACTTCCATTCAAATTTTTGGGGAAGGTAAGATTTTTTTGTGTCTTTAAAAGAAGAAATATCTGTAACGTGTGTGTGTGTGTGTTATTGATTTTTGTAATGGCAAAGCTAAAATTTCAGTGTTCAGTGTCACGTGATCTTTCAGAAATCACTCCAATATGTTGATTTTGTGCTCAAGAAACATACCCTTTTATTATCAATGTTGAAATCAGTTGTGCTGCTTAATATTTTGTGGAAACACAAAAATTACAAATTTTTCAGGATTATTTGATGAATATTTGACAAAAAAAAACAAAACAATTTATTTGAAACAGGTTTTTTTTTTCACTTTTGATCAATTTAATGCAACCTTGCTGAATAAAACTATTAACTGAAAAAACCCCCCCACACATAATGACCCCAAACTACTGAATTAGTTTTACATTCATGACACTTGATGCTAAATGTCTCTTGTGCAATCTGCTGGTCATTATTGGTACTGCAGAACACAACAGTTATTCCCTTATTCTCTTAAAGATGCTTCAGTCAATTTAAAGGTTAATACCCAGATTATAGTTGACTTCAAATAACAAAAAATAAATAATTAATTAAATAAATAAATATGAAATTACATTTTGCACAAAGAAACTGAAACCTATTTTTTTTTGCATTGTGACATTTTTATGACAATTAAGCACATCTGCATTTAAATTATATTATTTGTAAATTATATTAATATTTTACTTAATTTTTTTAATCTGTTATTTGTCAATTTTTCTTTTTTTATGGCATTAGAATTGTTCTGGAGATGTGCAAAATCTTGGTCCTCAAAATTGGCTTTATATTGTTTAAGCAAAATATAATTTCTTATTTCTTTTAGTTTTTGGAGTGAAATGTGACCTGGCCATGTCCTTCACAGGTCTCTTGAGATATTTCCACAAAGGGCTCATTTATATGATTGCACAACCGAGTATCTTTTGAGTGAGAAAATCACACTGCCGCCCTTCCCTCAGATCCTGGGTTGAATCACAGCAATCAAAGTGTCTCAAGAAACATGATTGGCCATGCACAATCACCACAAGATTGCTGATGGCCTTGATCATCATGTTAATTACGTTATACCTGTAATTGGTGGATAAGAGGAGACATCTGACTAATTTCATGTACTTCAGAAGGTGTACACAAATGATTTGACCTTCTGAATTGCAGATGAATTTTTTTCTATTATGGTGTGTGAAAAGGAGAAGTAAACAAGATTTTAAATAAATATGGTACAGCGCTCAAGTTATAAGAACTCCATAAGTTTGTGCAAATGTTAAGGAGTTCACATGATCAGTATTACAAATGTATTTATTCAATTAGTGACCTTCGTTTTACATCATAAAGTTTCTTTGTTTTGATTTTTCAAAATCCTACAATGTCCTGTTTATTTATAGGTTTGCTTTAGACTTTTCTTTCTTGATTTTCACTGTGATTTCAGACATGTGTGTTTTCCTATAACGTGTGTGCATACCTGCTCGATGTAAGGGGCTGCTGGACACTCTCCTAGACCTCCCTCTTCTTTGTGGAGACAGAGAGGCTGATGGCGAGAGAGACCGATCCGAGTGTGAGGCATTTTCATAATCATCCGTGTAGAAAGAGGCACTGCTACGCTCTCCATCCGAACACTGATCCCGGTCTGGGTCTCCGGCCGGCTCTCGCGTTCCGGTTCGCGCATGATCCCCAACCGAGCTCTCGATGTCTTTCCGGTATTTCTCCTGTTTTCCAGATCGAAAAGGAGATTCCGAGATATTCCCGTCACTATGGTGAGACAGTCGGCTGTGCTCTGATTCCAGATTATCCTCATGCAAGTCCATGTCTCTCCCTGCAATACAGTTCACAATGATCGAGACTGGAGACTGGACTGAATATGTGCTTCACTCACATTTAACAAGCAGCACACACACAAATCAGAAAAGGCATGATTGCTATGGCACGGTATGTTTGCAAATTAGATTTTGTGCGAGCCCTCAGCGAATCGTGACATAAAACCAGACACTAAACACTCAAGCTGTCTGAGAGGCTTCATCAAGACTGCATCAAGTCACTGTCATGTTTGTTGCTCATTAACAACAGAGATGTGTTATTAATTCTCATCTAGCAATGTGTGGGGGGATACAGTGTCCAGCTACTAACACATATAATGTATTCAGCCATAAAATTAAATACATTACTATTATTTAGGCATAACTGAGCAAATCTCGAACACTAAGCCATTTACATTGCAGATTCAACTTGTATTATGTTCTAACCAGACACTGTCTTATCAAATCAGGGCATATATTGTTTGTGAAGTGTAATAGTTGACAAAGATCAAAGTACAAATAAGAAATCACAAAGTGTCACCAATAACAAAAAAAAAAAAAACAATAGAGATGGTTAAAAGACAAAAGTGAGCTAGAGCAGATCGGTTTTATCATCATAAAATAACATTTATGACCCATTTGTAAGGCTACTGGCAAGTCCTCCTCTTTCTGTCCCTGAACCTGCAGAATCCTGATATCCTCTCTAGTCGCCGTCACCATGGAGATTGAGTCTGCCCTTTGTAAGCAGCCAATAATATCATTCACTCCTTAATGGCATGCTAAACACATTCAATTACTGCCTCACCTTTTACCTCCCTCTTTTTTGGTAAAATGTTTATTATGACATCCATTAAGAGGTGCCAACAGATCTACATTTTTGCAAAAAGAAACCAATTCTTTAAAGTTAGTATCAAATATTTAAAGTTAATATTAAAATATCTGCATTAGAGAAACGTGCATTTCATGAGACCTTCACCAAATAAATATCAGCCCTATTTGCTACCTGCAGTTGCAGGCCGATTTAAAATACTACTACTACTAAAAATAATAATAAACAAATCCTAATCAATTACATCTAAATTCATTAGTAATTGAAATTAATTTTAGGCAAGAATGAAGAAGGATTCATTCCTTAGGGAAGTAATCTTATGCAAATGTAAATCTGATACAATAGCACACAAATTGAGATTGTTTTTACGCATACAGTCTAATTGAGTCTAATGATAAATCTTTTTATATTGCCAATTAGGAGCCCATTACACAGTGTTTTGGATATATATGACACACTGGTATCAAGTACTGAAACCATCTGCAGTTGACAGGCCAGTTTGAATGGCCTTAGTAACCATAACAGCAACAAATGTCAATCAGTTTGGTTGATATTCCTATAAAATTGACTCAAAGCTGAATAAACATGAGCCTAAAGTGATGATATAAAAATATATAGGCTATACTCACAAATATAACACATAATATTGTGATGAACTTACAATAATGGAGACATTATAGTTGCTGTTGCCAAATATAACAAAAGAGATTTTCGAAGGCAGAACTGCAAGTCATAAAATATAATAGTAAGTCCAACTACAGGTGTCCTTAAACAATAAAAAAGCGGTCACAGTGTCTCCGTTTAAAACAAAACAATGTAAGGCTGCATCTTAATACGTGTATGTATTTGTATCAATTAAGAAACCGCTAGTGTTGAATACTACCTGGTTGTTCGTACTTTGTGTTTTCCGAGTGACAAAAACAATAGCAAACGCTGAAAGTACACCGCAACAACGAGAGTGAATTCATTTTAAAAGTACCGTTACTTACCAGTTTCTTGCCCTTCTAAGTATTCATATCTATACAGTCAGTTTCTTCATAATGTGGCTCGATTAACGGCTCGTAAACTCGCTAGCCAGCTAACGTACATGACAAGCTAGCTGGGATTATATCGTGCAACTAGGACAACACACAACACACTCTACTGTAGAGACGACGCCAAACGATTAGCAAAACGCTATCCGATACGGTAAAGAGAGGGCGAAGGCGGTTGTTTGGTCGTCTGTCCTTTAATCAAGCGTCATCTGAGGTCGATTATGGCGGAGATTGTAGCTTTTGAAGAGGAATATGTGCTTTACTGAAAGAGTTGGTGAAATCTCTGAATCCACGCCTCGCCTTCTGCTACCGGTGTCATAGTGACGCTTCGCCATGGCAACGTGCGAGCCCCTGTCTGTCACCACTTGTTGAGCAGGGCTGGTATTACATTGACAGACAGGTGTCAGGCGTCGGTAATGCTATAAAAAGGAGCATAAAACAGTCAGAAAGATATTAAAAAAACGAAATTGGTATTAGTATAATAGCACTTAGTGATAATCACGCTCACATTAGGGATAGATAAATTATAGATGATGAAAACATTATTATAGTTAAAATATCAATTTCCAACACAAACAATGCTAAATGAAAATGATATCTAAATAAATATCTAAATAAAATCCAAATAATAAAACTTGTGTCCCACTGATTTAAAATATTTTAGATTTTAAATACATTTTATATGTCTTCACAGTAAGAACAAACAAGCAAATGACCAAATAAATACCACGTAAAAATAATAATAAATAAAATTAATAAAAAAATAGAACAATAATAAAAATAGAACTTTGACAATGAGCAAAATAAAGCCACATCCATAAACGTCCCGTTGATTTAAAATTGTGTTTATATAATATATACTATATAGGCTATATATATTTATATATATGCTGTTCAAAAGTTTTAGATAAGACTTGTAATGTTTTTTAAAGAAGTCTCATGCTCATCAAGGCTGCATTTATTTGATCAAAAATACATAAGAAAAACAGTAATCTTGCAAAATGTTATTACAATATAAAATAATGGTTTCTATTTTAAAACTTTAAAGTATAATTTATTTCTGTGATGCAAGGCTGAATTTCCATCAGCCAGTACTCCAGTCTTCGGTGTCACATGATCCTTCAGAAATCATTCTAATATGCTGATTTATTATTAGAATTATCATTGTTGGCAACAGCTGTGCTCTCAAATATTTTTTTGGAAACTGCGATACTTTTTTCAGGATTCTTTGATGAATAAAAAGTTAAAAAGAACAGCATTTATTCAAAATATAAATCTTTTCTAACAAAATAAATCTTTGCTATCACTTCTTATCAATTTAACACATCCTTGCTGAATAAAAGGTTTAATTTCTTTAAAAAAAAAAGAAAGAATAAAAATTTACTGACCCCAAACTTTTGAACGGTATATATATATATATATATTTACACTTGCAAACAATTCTAAATGAAAATGACAAAATAATACTATCTAAATAAAATATAAAATAAAATGCAATGCAATCCAGTGTCAATAATTATTTGCATTTATTTATTTATTTATCATCTTTATTATCTTCTTATTTAACTTTATTATTCGTTTTTTTTTTTTTGTTTTTTTTTGCAATATTTTGTTTTTGCATGGTGGTGGTCCTATGCCGTTCTTGGTAATATTTATAGGTTTCAAAGTTTTAAGAACATTTAAAGATTCTAAGGGCATTTTGTTAACTTTGTACAACACTGCAAAACCAACTGAAGCAAAACCTTTTATATGTACACAAACGCATAGTGGCAACGATGTTTCCCTCTATTTCAGTAATTTGTCACATTATTCCATTATGAAAACACAATAATGACTTCGCAGCAACTTCCCAACTATGACAGTATAATACATGCTTGAAAGGAGGATTTACATAGCTTTTCAGGTATTTGACACATGATAATCGGATAAATAATAACACAAGGACAGCCTTCGGTTTTTTGTAGGAGATGGAAACTACATTTCCCATGATTCACCTCTTGAGCTGGAGCCAGAGGAGAAGCGCTGCGAGTCTCTCGCGCTCCCGAGTGAAGTGCACTGATGGAGCGCGAGCGGCTTTATTATAGAACACCGAGCGCGCGCACTCACTTTAATTTCAAAGGGTGACGTTGACGTCACCGCAGGACCAAAGAAGTCTATAGAAAGGGAGAGCGCAACATTTCCCAGCCTTTATTCTTTCGCGAGAGGGCAAGTGAGGATTACGATGGTCATCAGAGTGTTTATCGCCTCCTCGTCCGGATCTGTCGCGGTGAGTAACATGTTTACACCGCGCATTTCAGAGTTGCGTGTTGTAAAACTGGAGACTATTAGGAATGACATCAAACGACAGCTACTTTTTATTCTGTGATCTGTCATTTTATAATGTAGCTATTATATATAATAATTATGTTAAATAGATGATGTAAGAATGTCTTACATAGATGTATATGAATAACTTTGCTTCATGATACCTTTATGGCACTCAGTAAGGTTTTTGTGTGCAAGCGAGTTAAATATGAGTATGTCAATAAGAATATATTTTTGGCGTTTATTTTCAAGTAATCCCAGGCCACTTCAAGAACTTAACCCATCCTGGAAAACCCACCCTCTCTTGCAGGCGATACAGTGCTTGGCAATACTATGGTACTTTTAATATAAACCATGACTCAGTTATCCATGTTCATGGTATTTACATGCCACTCCAAGAATAATTTTCAAAAAAAACACATGGTATTACCATGGTTTCAGGGTATAACTGTGGTACGTTTTGGTATTTTACATTTACATTACATTTTGGTGCCAAGTGCACACCTGTAAAACTGGGGCTGTTTTCAAGCCACACATTGCAGAACATTCTGGATAGATATGACTTATTGTGACTCTAAAATGTTTTAGTTACATAACCACTGCCAAACTCAGTTCTGATCTATATATTCAGCATTGATTTCTATCAAATGCTTTTCAGTGGTTATTAGATGTGGTTTATGCTGTATTTGAGATAATCCAAAGCTGTTGTCCACCTTGGCACACTGCAAACAGCCATAAAACTTAGAGGTTGGACAAAGTGCATGTTTACAATAAAAGCCAACCCACTGCCAACTCCAATGCCACAATCACTGGCGTACAGATCAGCTCGGTTTTAATTGCTCTGTTATACAGCCTGCAGGGAAAGCACAAGAAATGTCCTGATTCATTCAGAGCTGGGATTATATTTCAGCCTTTTAGCAGGCTGGTCCAGTGACATTGATTTTTAGTTCTTTAAATGAGGAGATCACAGTCTCTGAACAGAGACTGGGAGGAAGGAGGGGTGACTGTATTCATATTTTCCTGTAATGTCATTCAAATGATGTTTGATGGTTATCAGATGATGTTTGTACAGTGACTCACTGTGTATTTAACAGCTTTGATATGGAGATGAAGCATGTGTTTTTTGGTGTTAGCAGATAGAGAGGCAAGCACAGTTCAGCACTGTAACCTAATAGTACCAGAATGAGGTAATAGCCTAAATGAGTTATGCACCGTTTTCCGCTATCTCCTTATTTCTACAAGACCCGGATTGTTTACCCAAAAAGAGCTATTTTAAGTCTCCTTGGTCTCAGCACACACTGCTCTCATATATAGGCAAACATCTCTTTTGTGCTCACATTCTTCTAAGATGATCGTTAGAAAGGATAAATAAAATGTTTCAGTTAATAACTGGCATGTGACGGGTGGACAGACTTGCTGTGTGTGTGTGTCCACTCAGTCTACATATGTGTTTGTTATATAACTTGTTTTGTGTCAAGAAGATGTTGATGTGAAGCAAGTGATGGCTGATGAAACCAATCTGTGCTAAAAGGCGGTCGATTTTAGGATCAAACGAGTGAGGGTTAATATTTTTACTTACAGCTACACAAACACATGCTGATTCACATTAGCTCTCATAAGCTTTGGTCAGAGGGGGATTATAAAGGTCATACCCTGACTAACCTTTTCCACTCATTACAGTCATCCACCTCCAACTATTGCACTTTACACATGCATGCAAAGGACTGAGACTGAGAGCACTCACTAAGTGATTTTCAGTCAGCTGAGCTTAGTGGAGAGACAGGTTCGACAGTGATATAGGCTCAGTAAGTGTGTTAAGAAAGTCTGAGTGGTAAGAGTGCATTCAGCTCATTGATTCAAAACAGGATGACATGCACTCGTGGGATTTATCTTTCTTTCTTCATCTTTTAATTTGAAAGTTTTACACATGCAAAAATTCTATGTAGTAAAAAAAAAAAAGAGAAAAAATTAAAGATGATTTAGCCTAGATCCAAGTCATATCATTAGCCTAATAAAAGTAATTTGAATATGGCAACCAACCAAATATTGTTATACCTCTGTAACCTAAAACTAACTATTAAATTTATTTTTGTTTGTTGCAATAAAGCTGAAATACAATAAAATATATGTATTAGATGAAAATTTAACCTTAAATAACAATTATAATGTTGATTTGGCAACTAACGGTAATAAATGTTGAAGCCACTGGTTTAAGTCACTGATCTATATAATGACTAGATTCCCTATTAAAGATCAGTGGTTTAAATACTAGATTACTAAAACTAAAACTGAAATAAAACTAAAACTAAATAGAAATATTTTAAAATAAACTAATAAACATGACAAAAGCACATTACAAAATTACTAAAACTTAAAATTAAAAAGGCAATTCAGAACATTAATAAATACTGTAATGGGATATACTAATATTAAAATAATGATTGGACACTTTTGCTCCCAGAATAAAAGAATCATTGATCTATATACGTTTGAATGATAATTGCATTGTGTGTGTGTGTGTGTGTGTGTGTGTGTGTGTGTGTGTGTGTGTGTGTTTGAAAAAGTGAACATTACGAATATATCAGAATGGCTTTGAATATGCCTCAGTCACAAGGCAGCACGGTATATTAGGAAAAACAGCATTATAAGCATTATAATTATTGCTTTTATACAACAATTCAATAAAACAGAAGTTAATACTGAGTAACTTAACTACTGAAAAACTTTTATTAAGTATACAAAACATCGGCAGAATCGCTGTACTTCTCATATAGTGACATTTTATTCTTTAATGAATGAATGAATCCGCGTTTTTGAACGAATCGGTTGAAGGAATGATTCAGCGACTCGCTCATAAAGACAGCTGACTTGTTTCCTTCTTGAACGAATCACCGCTATTGAACGAATCGGTTGAATTAATAAATGAGTCACTCAAAAAGACACTTTCCGCCACCTACTGGTGTAATGATGTAACTTAATAACGATAGAGAGTATTTACAGAAAACACAATTCGTGATTACATATTATTACATATTATCTAACAGACATAGACAAGAAGAGTCCTTCAAATGAATCATATAGACAGAGAATGGCTATGTCTTCAGTGTTTTGTTTTGAGGATAAACAATAGCTACATTGTGTGGCTGCGCTAGGTCGACACAAGGCTAGGGCTGCTATTGTCCTGCTCTCTGTTTATCAGGGCAGGAGTTTTATAGAGCTTTTAAAAAGCACAGACAGAGCTTAATGTTTAATGGAGAGCTGCTCTATCTCACTCTCTCTCTTGCAGTCAAACATGCGCATATGTGTGTGTGAGAGATATGTGATTCACTCATCAACGCATCACTGAGTATCAGTCTTTATTCAGCTGTGCTTTCTATATGCACAGGTGTATGTATGTGTGTGTTTAGTGACAGAATTCATCTAAACAGCTCTGCATGCAGTGGCCGCCCAGCAACACGCTTTGCAAAGTCAGCAGAGAGAGAGAGAGAGAGACAAAGATAGGCAAGGCGAGGTGAGGTAAGCCAGGGGACTTTTTGTACTCCATCTGTCCTCCTCCACAATGTGGATATGTCCAAAAACACTCTCTCTGGACAACACACTTTAGTACTGCCAAACTAGGGTGTGTAGGTGTGTGTGTTTTTGTAAGTCACGCCTTCTCAAACAGCTGTTGAAACTAGGCCTCATTTACTGTAGTTAGGTGCGCAGACTGAAGAAGTATCAGTCCTGGAGCCTGTTGAGGGATAATGCATGTATATCATCACCTAAAGGTATACATACAGCTTAATAGTTTAAAGATTTAAGGTTCTACACACACATTTTTATCTTAAAGGGATACTTCAGCTATAAATGAACATTCTGTCATTAGTTACACACCAGTGTTATTTTAGTACCATTGATATACTGTACTATTTATACAACCAGACAAATAAATCAGATTTTATTTTTATATTTTCTGCTTTATTTTCATGTGTTTTGTTGTGTTTTTGTCATTTTCATTAGTTTTTTTTTGTCTGTGTAGTTTTTATATATTTTTTTTTAATTCAAGTTAATGTTAACTTTTTTATGGGTTTAGTTTTAGTTAAATCTGTAAACTTTCTTCTGTGAAACACAAAAGGTCATTTTTTAAAGAATATTATATCCATGTAATGAAAGGTTTTGGAACAATGGTAAATTATGACAGAATTAACTCTTTAAGGTATTTTGTTAGCTCTAGGTACATGGTTCAGGCCTGCTTTTTCTAGCTAAAATGTGAAAATGTGTTCCAGTTGTAAAGTTCTTTAAATGTTAAAACTGAAACTTCAGTTAACTACTGTATTTTTCTTATGAAGAAGATGTTTATAAAAGGAATGTTATTGTTTTGGAAGTTTTTCATCTCTGTGTGCCTCTTCTTAATGCATTTATGAACTACTAGTGCTAGGAATTTTAAGAAAGACATGTTTATGCTTTAGAAAATCTACTTCGCTTGGCATTGTTGCAGTGGAATGGTACTATTGAGTTTTTAAACAGTACAATGGAAAACTGAGCGCAGAGTGTGACGGACAAGTGTGTAAGATAAGGACAAAATGTTTATTTAATGTTAATATGGGGAAGGATTCAGAAACACAGGATGCCAGACAAAGAACAGATGTTCAATAACCTTTTGACCACACAAATAGACATTCAAAAGCACAATGAAACATACACACAAAATCTTTCATTGTTTTCTTTGTTAAATTTGATATGCTTTCAATGCATAGTCATATTCTGTAAAGTTTTAGGGAATTTTTAGGTGTGTCTGAAGACCCAACTGTATGTTTTACATTTGGTTTCAAATAAATCTCTTTTTGTTGATCAATACTACTCCTACTCCTACATCTGACTAATGGGAATTTCACTAAAGCGCTTTCCATCTGTGTGTTTTCAGAATAGACATATAAATACTAGGGCTGGGTATCGTTCAAAAATTTTCGATATCGATACCGATACCGATACCTTGAGTTCGATACCGGTTCCTGAACGATACTTTTTTCGATACCAATTTTATGAAATCAGTTTTAACAAAATTAAGACATCTCAAAACTTTGGTTTTTACTTTTTTCAGCTTGTTGACATTGGATATGGGTGACCTAAAGTATCTACCTCCTGAGACACTGCACAACACAATATATCCAACACAATAAATCAGTGCAAATCATTTTAATAAAGTTTTCAGCTACGTTTACACTCGTGCGTGTTCGTTTTAAAACGCACAGCTCAGACACAATCATCATTTCTATTCATTTATTCTAGGTTGTTAAAGACTTCAAGAAATTGAAAACCTTTATCCACTTTCATAAATGGGTGTTTTATTTTCTTTCACCATGTGTTTTATTGTTATTAAATTCTGGTGTAGTATGTCTAATTATTTGAATGCATAAAAACAACTTAGTTTATTCAAATTTATTCTTAAAATAGGAAAAATAAAACATTTCATAAGGCTAAGAAATTCTGTGTTCTGTATCTGGTTTTCAAATGAAGGCATAAAACAATTTATCTTTAAATTACTGAAAATTAAACTTTTTTTATTTTCGCAAACAAAGGGGGTTTACTATTCAAATTAAAACATGGAAGAAATGTTTTGTGATCATTACTTTAAAAAAATAAAGTTTTAATAATTTTAATAGTAGCCTAGTAGTAGCAGCATGTACACACAATAGTAATATATTTCTGTAGCAGTGTCTTCCAAGTTAAACCGAACCTTTATTTTGACGGGTTGCCATGAATACATTTACAGTTCTGTGTGTATATGATATGACGCTAGTTTTACTCAAATCAAACGGTAAAATGCTCATGGAGTGATTCTCAGAGCAGTTCTGGAGATGCTGTTCATGTGTTTGTCCTCATTTAGTGAGACGGCAGACGTTGAAATCATCATGAGCTGCCACGCGCTTCAGTCTGTGTGTAATAAACACAACCGCGCTGAGAGAGAGACTGTCCAAGTTAACGCTTCGCGGATGTCAAAACACTGATCAATGAGCGCCGCTATTGCTTCTAGTCAAAAAAAAAAAAAACACACCTAGTGCTGGTGCTTATTGCCTCACTGACGTTGATGAGATTAACCCCTTAGGTATCGAAATTTGGTACCGAACGACAAGACGTTTTTCGATACTCGGTGGTATCGAGGCAATTCGGTCGGTGCCTAAAAAGTATCGAACTCGATACCCAGCCCTAATAAATACTAATGCACACAGAAATGTATAATTGTATATATTAATACATTATACCTTTACTTTTTTTTGCCAACACCGTTAAATTCAAAATGTTTCAAGGCTGAATATTACAAGGTTGACCAGTCCAAAATTTGTCAATGACACTTTTAACTAGTAAATATCATTGCACCACATTATTCCCAGCCAATACTATATTTACTATTTCACAATTCTGTAAAAATGCATAAAGCATTTTAGAATCAACTGCATAGTATTTATATTGTATAAATATCAATTAAATACTCAATAAAAGACTTTTAAAAAAATATATATAGTTCACATTAAAAGCAATAAATTGGGGAAAAAACAAATGCAAACTGGCTGTTCAAATGAAAACATTTAAAAATTAAATTATATTTAATATGTATTTTGCATGACACACAAAACAGAGATGAATGTGACAAATAATGTGACAAGTTAAGTATCTGCAGTAGTAAGATTTTTGGGACACAAACAGCAGTTTTTCCTTAAGGTTACACCACATTCACTTTTCATTTGTCATTGAATAATTACAAATGTTGAGAGTAGCCTTTAATAACCTTGATTACGCAGATCATTTAATATCTGTCACGGATCATTGACCAAATAACTTCTCTGTGTGATTCCTCAGGTGAAGAAACGACAGCAGGCCATCGTGGGCTTTCTGGAGGCCAACCGGATCAGCTTTGAGGAGGTTGACATCACCATGCTGGAGGATCAGAGGCTCTGGATGTACCGGAACATTCCTGAGGAGAAACGACCTGAGAAGGGCAATCCTCTCCCCCCTCAGATCTTCAATGGAGATGACTACTGTGGCGTGAGTCATCAATTCTTTTAATTACAAACTAATTCATATGCTTGATACGTCAAACACTGGACAGGTGATGTACCCTCTCCTATTAAAACATGTTCACTTAACTTGTTCAGTAATCTTCTATCAGAAGTGAATTTGTTAGATACTCGCACATTGGTTATATCTTCATCAGTATACCACAGACCTCAATTCATACGTATTAACTGGTTCTGTAAGATGTCTGAGGGATTCTGCTGAAGTAATACTCTGTTTCTCTCAGACACTTAAATCAATGATAAGCTAAAAGCTCTCTGTCTGGCCAATGAGTCCACATTGGGTTGGTTTGAGAGGATGTTTATTAAAAATCAATACATGTAAACAAAGATCCATGGTGTAAGCTGTGTGGCACCATTCTCTATTCCAGCCAATTACATTCTAGTGTGGCATTTATTGTGTTTTCTCTAGCCAATCACATTAAAGTATGAGATGTCCTATATAAGGTAGTGGCTCTGATTCTTCCAAAAACAAATCTTAAAGTTTCAAAATAGAGATTTTGCAGGCAAAACACACCCTAATACTCACATTCACACCTACACACACTCTATTTATCAATTCGAGTTGTAGTGTACTGTGCCACTCTGACTCTCTTGCCATAAATGGCTGAAGAATCAGAAAGACATTTTCGAGTTTGAATCTTAATTTAAAAATTATTCATCACTTAACACTTAAGGTAAGGTTTGTATATCTTGTGAATGACTCATGGAAGTAGCTGGATTTTGCTGAGTGCCCAATTGATGTAATCTCACAATAATCCCGATTACTCTTAGACCACGCCCCCAACAACTCTCTTAGCCAATCAGAACAGCGGATCCGCTTCCTTCACATCACAGCGATTAACTGTTTGACACTAATGGAGGGAAGACACATTTGAACTATCCTTGTGTATTTTTAAAAGAATGTATAACCAAGATACTTTTGTTTAATATGGACAATTGTTATGAATAAAGTTATATCATTAACAAACTATTTGATTTGAGATTATGTAAATGCATGTTAAATGACACTATTTATATAATCTGAATCAGCAGGCTCTCTTGTTTAGTTAAGTTTGATATTTATGGCAGATAAAATGTCAATATTATATCCAATTTTAAAGACAAACAGCACAAAAACACTGAGTTACAGTTGCTAAAAAACTCTCCTCAGTCATTATCATTCTAACATTTTGCAGGATTATGAAGATTTCTTCCAGTCTAAAGAGACGAACACAGTGTTCTCATTCCTCCGTTTGCCCCCAGTAAAGGTACAAACACATTCCGGCTTGAAACTAGTTTATTTCAGAAGCAAACTTATATTGGATAATAAAACCAGTTTTCAGAAAATGTATTTTGAATATATTTTACTTGTCCGTCCCCATGGCAATTTATTTTCTTGTTTTATGCATTAACCATTCATTTAGTTAGATTTATGCTTAAAAACACTGTTTGAATAAGAAAAATAAAGTGGGTTCAAAATATATTCTATGAAACACGTTATGCAATTCTCATAGTGGATATTTAGAAAGTTCTACTGAACAGCAAGATGATAATATTGATTATTAAGATGCTTTTTCGTTACTGGCTCTACACTGGTTTAATGTGATATTATTATGGATTACAGAATAGGATTAACATCTAACTGAATTAAATTCTGTTCTCTGCAGGACTCTGAATCCTAGAGTGTGTTATTGATATTTCCATAGACTGAAACACTGTGGTTTTGCCTCTTTTTCCTGTGATGTAACTCTCGTCCCCTGGTCTGAAGCCCTCACTGCCAGCAATGCTTTTGCCAAACACACGCTGCCCTCCAGCTACAAAACTTCGACTCATTCAAACACACTCAAACACAGGGTGAATAAATATGTTTTCTATGGCCTAATTAATTATTTATATGTGTTGCTGTTATGTTTCATTTGTTGTACACGTGTTGCATGAAAAGCCTATTCTGCTTTTTATAATGTGATACAGGGATAGAAAGTGAACTTATACATCTATGTTTGTGTGCGTAAGACTTATATTGTTAATCTACACAAAGAGAATAATAAGTATGCAAGGGTACATGTGCAAGTTGTTCTTTGTTAAGGAGCTGAAACAGACGGCCAAAAGGAAATGTAGGGAAACAGCAGAAGAATTTGGTATAATGTTGTCCTTTCCGCAGGCTTTGATCTATTTGTAAAAAGAAGTTCAGACCAAAAGTCAAAACAGGAAATAGAATCCTGACCTGAATTAAGATGACAGCAGAACAGCACTGATCTGAGCTCAGCATTTCCAGACTCTTCAAAGCTTTTCTACGTGTAAAACTGGTCCTGAATCAGTATTTGAACACCTAATGCTTTATTATTGGAATTTCACATCTCATTCCTACAGCCTTTTGTTCCTTCTGCTGGAAAACATGCTGAAGAACTCATATCTTGTTTGAGGATATCTCAGTCTTTTCCTCTTTAATTGTGTGTTAAAGTGTGTTTTTCTTCTCAGGAGTATGTTAGCATGTAGCACACTGTGATGCCTCAACTTTCAGCTCACCCATTTATGTAGCTTATATACTGATTTATATCATACAAAGCTGGGGAGAATAGTTGCTTTACTCACAAAGTTGGTTTTGTGGAACATGTTTAATGTTTACACAGTCTACTCTATATTTTCTTCGACAATCTACTGCCACAATCAAACCTCCCAAACAAAACAGACACACTCCCAAACCTACATTCTCTGCATTTTCATTTACTATTCATTACGATACATGCTTCTTGCTTCACTCCTCCCACCCATTCATTAAATGATTCCACATGAATAAGCATGTATGTTTACGCACACACACCATTCTCAGGACACAATTATGTTTTATGTATATCACACACACACACACACTTTTCTGTAAAATGGAATCATTCCTCTCTGTACTGATGTATGTGTGAAGTTACTGTTGTTTACTTTCATAATCTAAATGAATAATTTAAAAATCAAATTTTTAATAAAGTATATTCAAAAGCTTCTTTAATGATGTTTTTTTTGTGTGTGTTTTTCAAGAGTCTCAATTTAGGCAAATATTGAATATTAAACAAAATATCAAACCAACTAGCATTCCACAATTAAAATTAAATTCTATATATATATATATATATATATATATTTTTTTTTTTTTAAATTTTGCTTAAGCGTTTTGCTTAAGTGTACTGTGCTGGATTAATTGTCCAAATATAGAACAATATGTGTGTACAACATACTGTAACCTCTGAAGAAGTCCAGTGGAACACTCCAGATATCCCAGCATGCCTTTGCATGTGGCAGTTTTGCATTAGCTAGCATAAGAGGCTGACATAGAGAGCGTGAGAAAATGTTGTTCCTCTATAAATAGATACAGATGTTTGCTACCCATGAGTTGAATACTAATAAAATGGACAGATGCAGTGTTCAAATAACACAAACATGACCCCTAGACAGTCTGCCAATTATTATTTGATTTCAAACTAATTTTGTAAACATAAATAAAAAATAAAAAGAAAATGAATGAATGAATAAATAAATAAACATGCATAAACAATAATATATTAATTTAATTTCAAAGCTAATTAAGAATCTAAAGTTCAGGTAAAACATGTCCCTCCAAAGTTAAAACATCCAAGTATTTGACTCCATGTTCAATCAGTGTCTCTATGAATTACTACTGATATAATTAAAAGAAAAGCTCATGGATAATGAACTTAGTCACACTGTTTTAAATTAATTTAAATCTATCAAACTGTCGAAATTGTTCATCTGAATCTGTGCCAGTTTAATGTTTGCATTTGTTGCCATCACCTTTTAATGGGTTAATCAGAAGGTTAAAAAATTATTCTAGCTACATTTTACTTTTGATATTTAAATGTGAATACTAATGATAGTGAATACTAATTCAAATATTACAATTTAATTTAAATTTAATTTTGATAATGACATCAATTATGATTATGATATTTAGAGATAATTCATATCAGTGAAGGCCTAATACAACACTACCTGGAAACTATAATTAATAAGCTATTAAGCTATTGTCATGAGTTTAGAACTTTTAAGAGGCATCAGGTGGATTAAATGCATCAATAGTGATTACATTTGAGGTATTTGAAACATTACTGCACCCTGGTGGCCAAATAAGGATGGTGATACTGTACACTTGTAGACACACAATGTAGTAGAGATATGCTTGATAGACAATCTTTTTTTCATTTAATGATGTAAAATATGTATCTTCTTAACATATTTAATCTTCAAAAATATAAGGATTTAGTATAGTGTGCCTATAGTAGCTCAGAGTTTGAAGAATGCCTCTGATTTCCCATCCTCCACTGCATCAAAAAACTTCTGATAGTCCTGTGAACACAAATACAGATGATAACCAGCTTTATGTAGTCTTTACAAATAAAGAAAATATGAAAATGGAAAAATTAGACTTGAACACTTCAAGTGATCATCTCTAAAGCATTTGCTCAGGCATTACTGGTAAAGTACATCCAGACACACTGCATGTGTGACTATTTGCTGATTTGTCAACAGTGTGTGCTGTTCTGAGCATCACAAAGCAATCTCAAGATGTTCCCCAGAGTGGCAGACTATCACAAGAAACTGCTGGTGCATTCCAAGCAGTGCAAACATCTACAGTCGACGGGAGTGTTTGAAAGGGTGTGTAAGAAACTGAACGAGCCTGACAGGTCTCCTGTGCCTATATACAAACTCTTAAGTTTCAAGTGTTGTTTGCACAACAAAATGAATAGCATTAACATACACTACAAACACTTACACCCTGTTTTGTATCTCTCAGTAACTGACTCAGCGTTTCAACAAGCTTGTTGCAAAACCCAGAGTGTACTGACAGATACCGTTCGTTCATTTAGAAGATTTCCATGTCCTGTTTATGCTTTATCACAGATCACAGCCTGAACTTTATGTGCTTTTCTTAATAACTGCAAAACACTTTCACGTTTCATTTGTGAATCATGACTTAATACTCATAATTAACAGAAAAACTTTTTGGATAGTGAACTAAAGTCACATTATTTGATAGATTTAACATGGTTTAGTGTGTAATGCAAAATAATTCAAATTCTATTCAATTAATTAAATCATTCATTTGAATGCCAGCCAGCCTGTTGGTTTTCAGAATATTAAATCAACTGACCATTTCTGAATTGAGGCTGATTTGATGCAGGTAAAACAGACCCAAGTTTTCTCTCTTGATCTACAGACCAGTATCAAAAACAAGGCTACAAGATGAGACTCACCCCACAGTATTTATCCCCTTTAAAGACCTGAGGGGGCATCGCTGAGGGGTTTCCCACTTTCTTCCTCATCTCCTCCTTCAAGTCACTGCTTTCTGCGATGTCCACAACAAAGTACTTGATCTTCTTGGAATCTAGGAACTGCAAAATCTCAGACTGTTGTTGCTTCACCTGAAGAAACAGAAATGGAAAACAATGAACCTTTGACAACTCACTGGCTTCTCTTCCTTTTTTAAAACATGCAATGAGAACAACTAGTTATTTGCTTCAAATTTCTTGAAAAAAAAACAAACAAACAATCTTTTTCACCACCTAGGAAATTTCATCCTTCTGCAGACGAATATATACACAAACTTCTGTAGAGTTAACTTCACTAATCTAATTTGACTCAAGATTACTGTCTAGCATGTACAGCAAACACACAAAAAATAGGTACTCTTAAAAATATCAGTTTATATCATCTAGTTTCAAAAAGCAAGTATCAACTGCTAGACACATCCAGAAAAGTCAGAAATACAGATACACACCTCTCTAGAGCCACTCACACTGCTGTAATACACCGTGATTGACATCTTCAAACGTGCTAAAAGGTTTGTTGAGAATAAAAGTGGCTGCTGAAGCAGACTGGTATTTCAGCTGTATAAGCTGTTTGAACCTTTAAAACAAAAGTAATCTCAGCCAACTCAAGGACCAGGAAAGCCAGTTTTAACAGTTCACCTGACAGCCCCACCTACCACACACACACACACACACACACACACACAGAGACATCACACGCGCGCGTACACACACACACACACACACACACACATCAAGACAAGTGTAGCATGCCTAAACTTGCATGGGGGTATTTTACACCGAGATTGCACAACGCATTAATTGCAGTGCGCACCAAAATATATGATAATCATCCTGACACAAGCTGGTTAAAAGTGGTTGCAAACATGGCTCATGAAGTTCAGATTTTAAGATAAGCTCTAGTATCATTTGTTCGTAGATTTATTATATATATATATTTCGTTATTCAATTTCTTAAGTAATAATTTTTTACATACTTTGGCGGCACTGTCAATCTAGCAAACGCTGCTGCCTGAGGCACAAAATGATACACGGAGTAGACAGCACCACCTAGTGGTAGATTGAGGTGTCTACGCCATCGCCGTAGATTAGGCAGAAATATAAAACGGAAGTCTTAAAATGTTATTGAGCAATATATTTTCTAAATAATAATAAAAACAATAACAATAACACACAATAAGTAAACTCTATACACTGAAGGCCACAAAAAAGAGTTCCGCGTGGCTATCCATGCAGGCAGTGAAATGGACACCATTGGGGCCTTTTGCGCTTAAAACAATGTTGTCGACGCTATGACGTCCTCTTTACTCGCAGTCAGAGGGAAGGTAGGGCGAGTTTCTGCAATCTCTGACAGAATCGGTCTTAAATATCTAACATCCTTAGTTTCAAATACTCAGAGATGTATCCTAAGGAATGGATAGTAATATATCAATTATATTATGCCTTTATTTCAGAAATTTATCCTCCCATCCATCGCTAATCTACAATGGCCGAGGAAGGGTGAGTGATTGTGTTCTCACTATGCGAGTTACATCCACACTTCAGTATGCAGTCGCTGCACAATCTAATTTGAATAGCGAATATGTACTGAATGGCTTTATTTAGCGATTAAAACGTGTTTTATTCACTCTGTTGAGGAACAGTATGACTTTTTTTTTTTTTTTTTTTTTTTTGTT